>JAKTXM010000071.1:0-48919 GCA_030582575.1 Candida buenavistaensis | reverse complement strand
AGAGATTTTTAAAAGTTACTGGTGATTTAGGAGTCGTTAATTTTGTTGAAATCGACGCTCGTAATTTACAAAGTATCGAAGATTCAGTAGCTTCTTCCGATATTGTCATCAATTGTATTGGTGCTGATTATGATACCAAGAATTTTTCAATGGCTGATGTAAATATCGCATTGGTTCAAAGAATCGCTGAAGCTACCAAAAAAGCCAACGTTCCAAGATTCATTCATGTCTCCTCATATAATGCTGATCCTCAATCAGAAGCAATTTTTTACGCAACCAAAGGTCTCGGTGAGCAAGTAGTTAAAGATATCATTCCTGATGCAACCATCATTAGACCTGCTCCAATGTACGGTAATGATGATCAATTAATCTCTAGTTTGGCATCAAGAACAAAAGTTTGGTCACCGAACAAAAACGGGAAGGAAATCTATCCAGTTCATGTCATTGATGTAGCTAGAGCCATTGAAAAGATTGCATTTGATGATTCTACAGTTGGACAAACTTATGAATTATATGGACCTCAAAAATTTACATATTTGGAAATTAGAGAATTAATAAAAGATGTGGTTTATCATGAAGGTGATGGGTGGATTCAATGGAGATTTGCCGATTATAATTTACCATTACCAATCGCCAAAATAATCGGTCAAGTTAATCAATTGGTATGGTGGAAAAGAACAAATGCCGATCAATATTTGACTCATACTATAAATCAAAAAATTGATCCAAGCGCTAAAACTTTCCATGATTTGGAAATGAACAATTTGACTAAATTACCAGACATCATATTCACTTATGTTAGACAATGGATAGATAAGATGAAATTCAGAAGTGTACGTACTGCTAAACAAGCTGAAAGAGAAAGAGAAATTCAACACTTTTCTGATTAAATTTATCTAAATAGGTTCGTTTTTTTTTTTAAAGTTAATGCAAAAGAACAATAAGATTTTATTGGTTACAAGAATTAGTCTCACGATTCCAAAACTTTTAATAACATGTAAAATTTTGGTTCTCATTCTACAGTTTTTGAAGTGAACCTACACTTAATCGATTCAAGAAAATGTGTAACATTAACTCTAGTTGAATTTTTCATGGGTAAGACGAAGCTAGAGTAACTTTCTGTGGTTAGTAAAAATAGATTAACATATAGTAAAATAATGTATTGAACAGAGGAGGTTTCAAACAATTGATATGTAAGTTTATTACTTTGAGATATAAGAATTATGTTATGTAGTTAATTTTAATTTAATCATGTGGCTGATTAGATTTTTTGATGTTCAGGATTTCTAGAGTTCTTTTTTATTTTTTTTTTTAGGCAATCTGTGCTGCAATTCTCAACTAAATATCTACACTTATTTGGTTTGGTTGGTCATAAAATAAAAATCAAGGTCAACGCAAGCTGTATTACGAAACAGTATTTCTTTTGGAAAAAAACATTTTACGTCAATTTCTTTGCAATTAGAAAGGGCATGAGAAAATCAGGATATTTAAATAACGAATTTCGAAGTTTGAAATTAAATCTTGAAATTTTAAGGACAAACATTGGAGGTTTGGAAGAAAGTGGTCTGAACATAATGAAAGAATATGAAAGTAAATTAAAACTTACCCAAAGTCTTGTAAATGGTGACACAATTGAGGATATCGGGAAGAGGAAAATTAATGGTACACCCATGGGAATATTGTTGCTTCCTGATGAAATTTTGGGAATTATATTAGATCATGTAAATCAAATGGATATATTACACTTATTATTGACCCAAAGATTATTGAAAAAAATATTCCAAATAAAGTTAATGGAAACTCTCTACGTAATTGATATTATAGATGAATTTCATATACCTAAAAATTGGTATCACCCTTTGTTTACATCTGGAACTATTTCTTATACCAATGAATTTCACAAAATGATTAAAGCAACTGCAAACGCGAGTTTTACTAAATAAATCTGTTTTTATAAGGATACATATATTAATACTAATTACTTAGATCGAATTGTGGGTGCAATCCCGAATTGTAAAATTTTATTTCAGTCTTTATCTCATGACGCTGAGAATTGGATACATAGAAACTCGAATCATCTACTATATACAGTGTCAGCTACTAATCACAAGTTCTACACAGTTCAAAATATTTTGTAAAATTACGTATATGTTGATAATATCGGGGAAGCCAACCTAGGAGATGGTTTCCAGTGGTATTTATCAAATACAGAAATCAAAACATTTAGCCTAGACTATCTTATCAACACCCAGTTTAAACAAAAAATTAATATACAGGATTTGATCATCAGGCGCGGGGGTGAAAACATTTTAAAGAGTTTGTTTGGATGGTTTGACTTGAAAACAACAATTTTATTTTCTTCAAGATCTTTCAATTTATGATTTTTCAAACACTTGGTTATCTTTTATTAAGAACTTAAAAATGGATTCTTTAAAAACAATTTCCGTATTTTTTAATGTTTATCTTCAGAAATAAGAGCTTGAAACAAAACTAAACGACATAAATATCTACTAACTTCAATAGCTATATAAAAAATACCTATTGCTGCTAGGATAAGCAATTTTTTTTTATATCCAATGTACCCAGAATGGAGTCTCAAAATATCTCAATTTAGCACACTTCCGAAGTGTTAAATTTGTTATATATGATAATTGTTTTTCTTTAGTAAATCACTCAAGAAGGTCTGTGATTTTTACTTCGGTAACGTTTTACGGATACAGAGAGCCTGAAGACGTCTAGTTTCAACTAGAAAATGCATAGTTGCTCCCAAATTTCAATAAACTTCTCCAAAACAAAAAAACTTTAATTATGAAATAATGTTAATATATTATCACATTATGCTTAATTTTTAAGTATTGTTTTTTTTACAGTATGAATTATCTCTACTTTAATCAAATAGTTCGGTTGTGTACCTCTAATTTGGGATAGTTTATATCATCAGCGCTGCCTTCAAATATTTTTAATTACAAAATAGTTTAAAAATGTCTCATAAACATGTTGCCATGAAAGTATTATTCTCATTATTCTATGGTTTTTTAAAGAAGTTGCAAAAATAAAGCTCTTTGTCACGTGATATAACTAACTCGTCTGACAGAAAAAGGAAGTTAAAGTGTTGTTTTTTTTTTCAAGAGACCACCGAATCACATACATACAACTACAATGACATTAGCTGGATGCTTGGTCAAGTTTTTAACAATTGTTTTATTTTGGGGTGTTTCCAAAGCAGCAGAAGAAAAATTGACAGTAGAACTAGATGCATTATGGAACAAGATTGACTTTCTTCCAAGTTTCCTCGAAACATTGTCAAGTTGTAACGAATCATTATACATACATACCATTGAGACAATTTATGGACTTGGAGATAATGATGATGAAGAATTGGTATCGGATCAAGAAATTTATACTAGTGTGGCTAAATCATTAGATGTAGATACCCTCAGTTTTGTCAACTTTGACTTGGTGAATAAAAAATACGCACCAAGAATCGCTACACATTACAATCATTATACAGAAATGCTAGAAAAGTATGGAGAACGATTAAAAAATGAGTGTGCAAAAGATTCGTTTGGGAATAAAGTGGAATTGAAAAATGGACAACTTCAAACTTGGTTGCTTTACAATAACAAGTTATATTGTTCTGCAAATGATTTATTTGCGTTGCGTACTGATACGAGCGATGAGTCGAAGCTATTATTTGATAGAGTAATTGGTACTAATCAAGACGCTCCGTTGTTGGTATTGTATGGAAATCCAGTCGCGGAGCTGACAAAGGAGTTTTTGAAAGTTTTATACCCAGATGCTATAAATGGGAAGATAAGGTTTGTATGGAGGTACATTCCACTGAATTCAAGGCGTGATACTCTTTCTGGGTATGGTGTCAATTTAAAACTGGAAAATCATGATTACTTTGATGGGAACAGCAAAACTTCATATGATTTGACTAAAGATTTAACTCGCATTGAAAAATCTCTGGACATTGTTTCAATTCAAAAATCAGATTTGAAAGAGCTTGGTGTTAAACTAACCTCGTTTATTTTGTCAAATAGATATAAGACTTCGAAATATCAATTAATAACAAAAATTTTGAATAATTTCCCAAAATACATTCCTTATGTATCCAAATTGCCAAAATTACCCAATCATGACAAGGTTAGAACGAAAATTCTTGAAAACGAGGATATTGGTATGTCATCGGATTCCTATGGAATATATATTAACGGATCGCCAATACATCGTTTGGAATTAGATGTTTTCAAACTAAGCGACAGGATAAAAGACGAATTGAATACTGTTTTGAGTTTGGTCAAACTTGGGTTTGATAATATACAGGCAAAGTTGTTACTTTCGAAATTTGCCTTGCTTTCTGCAGTCAAACAAACACAATTTAGAAATGGAAATTCATTAATGGGAAATAATGAAAATAGATTCAAGGTTTATAAGAATGAATTTAGAAAGGGAGATGCAAGTAAAGGTGGGGTTTTATTTTTTAATGATATAGAAGCCGACTTTACATTTAGTGAATATACCACTGATCGTCAAGAAGCTTATTTAGGGATTGGTTCATATAAGCTTAAACCTAATCAAATTCCATTATTAAAAGAAAATGTCCATGATTTGATCTTTGCTTTAAATTTTGGAAATAAAAACCAATTGAGAGTATTCTTCACTTTATCCAAAGTCATTTTGGATTCAGGTATACCACAACAGGTTGGATTGATTCCTGTTATTGGAGATGATCCATTAGACCAGATCATTGCAGAAAAGTTTTACTATATTGCTGATAAATCAAGCACACAAGAAGCATTGGCCATTTTATATAAATATTTTGAATCAGCAAATGTGGATGAAGTAGATGAACTTTTGGGTAAAGTTAAAGTACCAGAAGATTTTGAAATTGATTATAACAATATTTTGAATAGATTTTCAATATCTACAGCCTCTGTTATATTCAATGGAGTTATTTATGATTTGAGATCCCCAAATTGGCAAGTTGCAATGGGTAAACAAATTTCTCAGGATATTTCACTTATAAAGACATATTTAAGACAGGGCCCTGTAGAAGGGAAATTAAAAGATGTGATTTATTCAAATGCAAAATACGAAAGAAATTTACGAATTGTACCATTAGAACCAAGTGATATAATTTATAAACAAGTAGATTTGGAATTAGTAAGTAATTCGATAGCTTTTAAGACGATGGATAAAGAAAAGGGTGTGTCAGGAACATTTTGGTTGGTTTCGGATTTTACGAAAGTGGAAATTGTAAATCAATTGATTGATTTATTGGCACTTCTTAAAAAGAAACCAATTCAGATTAAAGTTATCAATACAGGGGACACGTCTGTTTTTGACAAATTACAAAAGAAACTTAAATTGACAGCTTTGGCTAATCCTCAGATTGATGAAATTATTGAATTTTTGGAGGAAGAGTTTGAATTTTCTTTTATACGCAATACAGATGTGGTAAAATTGTTAGAGAAGAAACATTTACCAACACATCATTCATTTTTGTTATTCAATAGTAGATATTTCCGATTAGATGATCCATTTGAGTATAATGAATTGGAACAAATCATCGAATTTGAAATGTCTCAAAGACTCAACTTATTTAACGATGTTGTGAACGCATACCCTGATGAATTTGATTCTAAAAAAATTGGAGATTTTAATTTGTTTGTATCTGGTTTAGATGATATGGATTGGTTTGATATAGTTAGTTCTATTGTTACAAAGTCGTTTCATGTGGATGATAAGATGTTCATTAATGATGTTAATCGATTTGATTTTAGCTCTTTAGATTTTTCTAATTCTGTTGATGTGGCTCCTTTTAAAGAAAATAAACCAATTGACATTTTAATAATTATGAACCCAATGGATGTTTACTCACAAAAGTTAGTAAATATTGTTAACAGTTTTAAAGATTTCTCGTTTACTAATATCAGGATCTTGTTGCAACCTAAAGTTGAACAGGAAGAACAGATCAAAGTTGATGGGTATTACCGTGGTGTATACCCACAATCCAATCCACAATTCAATTCTAAAGGAGAATGGTCACAACAGTATGGAGCCGAGTTTGAGAATTTACCTGCTATTGGTTATTCAACTGATTTGGATGTACCTAGTAAATGGATTACCATACCTAGTTCAAAGGATGTGAAAAACTTTGGTTCTGTTAAATATAGATTGAAAAGTATTCTCCTTGAAGGTTATGCTAGAGACATTCGCACTGCTAAATCTCCAGAGGGATTGAAATTTAACTTTTTCAACGGTTCTTATTCAACGGATACATTGGTCATGTCGGCGTTGGATTATTTCCAAATTAAAGCAACTCCTGGAGTTTACAATATTTCTACAAACCCGAAATATTCATTGTTATCGGCATCGGAAAATAAATTTGAGTCGAATAATCAAGAACTTGAATTTGTGGAAATACCAATATTTAATATTGATGGGTTAACAATTTATCCAAGAGTGACAAAATCAACTAATAATGTTTTGAAAGCCACTTCCAAGCATGCAGATATAAATATTTTCACTATTGCAGGAGGACATACTTATGAGAAATTAGCTAGTATTATGATTGCATCAGTGAGAAAACATAACCCTAACCTGAGTATAAAGTTTTGGATATTGGAAGATTTTGTAACTCCACAATTCCAAAATTTGATGAAGTTAATCGGTGAGAGATATGATATTGAATATGAATTCATCAGTTATAAATGGCCGAATTTTTTGAGACAACAGCAAACAAAGGAAAGAATTATTTGGGGTTATAAAATATTATTCTTGGATGTATTATTCCCACAAGATCTTCAAAAAGTGATATTCATCGACGCTGATCAAACGTGTAGGGCCGATTTGACTGAGTTGGTTAATATGGATTTACAAGGTGCGCCTTATGGGTTTGCACCAATGTGTGATTCACGTAAAGAAATGGATGGTTTTAGATTTTGGAAAAAAGGGTACTGGTCAGATGTATTAAAAGATGATTTAAAGTATCATATTAGTGCATTGTACGTTGTTGATTTAGAAATTTTCCGTTCAATTAAAGCAGGTGATAGATTAAGGGCACATTATCAAAAACTATCAAGTGATCCTAATTCCTTAAGTAATTTAGATCAGGATTTACCTAATAATATGCAAAGGCTGATTAAAATATTCAGTTTACCCCAAGAATGGTTATGGTGTGAAACTTGGTGCTCTCATGAAGGTTTGAATGATGCTAAAATGATTGATCTTTGTAATAATCCATTAACTAAAGAAAATAAAGAAGATATTGCAAAAAGATTAATCCCAGAATGGAATGAATATGAAAAGGAAATTAAAGAGTTGATTGCCAAGAGTGAAGAAGTGGAAGGAGAAGTAGAAGAAGCTGTCGAAGAGGTTGAGGAATATGATGATAATGATGGTGATGATAGTGATGATGGTGATGATGGTGATGATTATCATGATGAACTATAAATGATTAAATAATTTCACGTGATTTGTAGAATTCCTGTACCGGCACAAAAATAAATGTACAATACCTTATGGTATACAGTGCACGTTAGGGGGGGGGGGGGGGGGGGGGGGGGGGGGGCGTGGGCGTGGTTGGAGGAATTAATTAAAAAAAAATAAAATAAAATAAAATATTTCTCGTGCTAATCTATTTAAGATTTAGATTTAAGCCGAAATCACAAAAACCTATTTGAGGAGTCATAACTACAATTTTGTTGAATTTTGTAAACTCCTATTAAATCAAAAAATTTTCATTCCTTTTCATACCACTTGTTTTTTTTTTTATTTTATTTTATTTTATTACTTTCTTCACTAACGCTATGAAGATATTTGAAAAATTAAATCAAGCACATAGAGGTTCCAACCCTCCTCCGGCTACGTTTTCATTTGAATTCTTTGTACCTAAAACTTCTCAAGGGGTACAAAATTTATACGATAGAATGGATAGAATGTATGATTTGAATCCTATTTTCATTGATATCACTTGGAATGCAGGGGGGCGCTCATCCACTTTGACTAATGAGATGGTATATACCGCTCAATCCACGTTAGGTTTAGAAACTTGTATGCATTTAACTTGTACCAATATGAAAGTTGAATTAATTGACGAAGCTTTGGATAAGGCTTATAAATCTGGGTGTCAGAATATTTTGGCATTAAGGGGAGATCCACCATTAGATGGATCTGAATCAACTGGTGATTTTAAATATGCTAAGGATTTGATTCAATATATACGTAAGAAATATGGTAATCATTTTAATATTGGAGTTGCAGGTTATCCAGAAGGTCACCCAGAAGAAGAAAGTGAAGTTAAAACATTACATTACTTAAAAGAAAAATGTGATGCTGGTGCCGATTTTATTATTACTCAAATGTTTTATGATGTTGATAATTTTATTTCATGGTGTGAGAAATTACGTAAAATTGGTGTTGATATTCCTATAATTCCTGGTATTATGCCTATTTCCACTTATGCTGCATTTATAAGAAGAGCAAAATGGTCAGAAATAGCCATTCCCCAACATTTCTTAGATGCTTTGGATCCAATTAAAGATGATGACTTCTTAGTAAGAGAAAGAGGTACTGAATTAGTAAGTGAAATGTGTACTAAATTATTAGAAACTGGTCATGTTAATCATTTACATTTTTATACAATGAATTTAGAAAAGGCGACAGTAATGATTTTAGAAAGTTTGAATTTAATTGAAGCTATTAAATCTCATGAAGTTGTTGGAGCTACTGAGTTACCATGGAGAAAGTCCTTACATCCAGAAAGATCTAAAGAATCAATTAGACCTATTTTTTGGCAAAATAGAAAATATTCATACGTTTCAAGAACAGCAACTTGGGATGAATTTCCAAATGGTAGATGGGGTGATTCAAGATCTCCGGCTTTTGGTGATATTGATTTATGTGCTAGCGAATTATTAAGACAATCACCAAAAAGAGCAGTTGAATTATGGGGTCTTCCACAAACTTTGAAGGATTTAAACAAACTCATTATTGATTATTTACAAGGTGATTTAAAAACTTTACCTTGGTCGGATGGTTCAGTTGGTGAAGATACTAAAGTTATTGTTGATGATTTGATTTATTTAAATCAACAAGGATATTTCACAATGAATTCACAACCTGCTTTGAATGCAGTTAAATCTTCAGAAAAGGTTTTTGGATGGGGTCCTAAAAATGGATACGTTTATCAAAAACAATATTTGGAATTTTTTTGTCATAGAGATGTTGTTTCTAAATTATTGGATCGTGTTGAAAAATTCAATATTAAAGATGACGATTCTTCATCTGCTTTCATTTCTTATTATGCCGTTGATAAAGATGGAAATTTAAGTTCCAATTGTAAAGATGATGATATCAATGCAGTTACATGGGGAGTATTTCCAGGAGAAGAAATTCTTCAACCTACAATTGTTGAAAAGACTTCATTTTTAGCGTGGAAAGATGAAGTTTATAGATTATTTTCAGAATGGGCCAAAGTCGCTGGTAGTCACTTGGCAGATGCAGATCCAGATCAAGTTCAACAATTTGTTCAATTAATGAAACAATTCAGTGATGAATATGTCTTGTGTAATTTGGTCAATAATGATTTTGTTGATGGAAATGCTACACTTTTCAATTTAATTAAAGATATTCATTCCAATTAGAGAGATTAAAGATGATTTTTGTTTTTTTATTTTTAAAAAAATATAGTATACACATTATAGAGCACTCAACATGCTCTTACGTGGGAACACTTTCAACATCAGTTTTCCCTTTTCGTAATTAATGATTTTTATGATGGTTACGGATTATGCATGGTTATTTTTTTTACTTCATTTCAACAATTGTTGTTTAATTTTGTACAAAGGTTTTTTTTTATATATATCTATGTTGCTCAAGAAGAGCTAATTAATAGTATTTATAGCATACAATCCTTCAACGGTATGGTTTTTTATCAAAAAAAAAAAGAATAGAATAAGTTTATATATTCCTGCACATACAATGTGTCTCTCTTACAACTAACTCGAACTGATTGGATAAAAAAAAAAAAAAAAAAAAAAGAAAGAACAAAAAAAATCATAAAAAAGTATAACCAATCAATCACTATAGCCATGTCAGGAGGACCAGTTCCAGTATGGAAGAAATATACTACTAGACCACAAGGTATTTGGGAAAAGGTAAGACAATTATTAGTCTTGGTACCAAATAGATCATCAGGTAATCCACTTGTATCATTATTTAGACAAAAACCACCTGGTGATAGAATTCAGGATGCCAAAAACTATGTTGAGCCAGTGACTGTTCCAGCAGGTGATATCAAAGGTAACCCATATTACAAAAGAGATTATAGAAGAAACTATCCTCAAGTCCATTCATTCAATCAAACCAAGATTTCCGGTTTGTTGAATTTGGGATCCGCTTCAAATCCAAGAATCTCCATTGGTGAAAAGGGAAATCAAGAATTAGAAGTGTTCACAAACGGTCAAGATGTGAGTTTATCCACAACTTTGAAATCTGTCCCTTCTAACGTATTGAGGGGGGAGATTTTGGGTAAATCTGGCGAACCTATAGTTGCTCCCTCTTTAAATAAATTCAAATGGGAAATCTTACCGGAACCTGTTCACGGTATGTATACTGAAGATTACCCATGTCGTATCTTTACTGAAAAGAAACCTGCTCAACAATAGAGAAGAACTGGCATATTTTTTTTTCTGTACATTAATATATATTCGGTCTAAAAATGAATTCTGGAAATACGGACGGTAGTCCATATAACCCGAACCAACAACACATGTATTGGATTGTACGATTATAGTGGCATTCAGGTGTGTTTGCTACATGTTCTTCTAATGTTTGTAGTGTTTCACAAGGATGTATTTGCAACCACGGTTGTTGTAATAAATGATGATTTTGTAATTCAACTGGAGTTGCACCCAAACGTAATAGCTTCTGTAATTCAATTGAGGTCTGAAACCTTTCTGATTGGTATAATCGTAGATTTATTATAGGTACTGAATAAAAGTCATCATAAGATATTGTAAAATCTAATCGTAGAATATCCACAGATATACTAATTAATGAATAAATTTTATTAAAATTGGTTGTGTTGATATAATGATGATGTAATCGATAATCATGATTTATCAATTGTAGATTGTCTAAAAGCAACTCAACAAAAATGTCAATATTATCATTAAACTCTTGATTGGTGATCATGAATACAGTTTTAGTTTTTTCGCTAAAAATTGAGAACAATTAATAATACATCTATTTGGAAGAATCCCACACTATAAACACTTACATATGAAATCCGATCCAATAATGACAACAAAACTCAATCGTATTCAAACTCCCGAAGAAAAAAAAAATAAAAAAAAAAAACAAGAGATTCCAAAAGTCAAAAAAAAAAAAAAAAAATAAAAAAGTAACACCAAGGATATAAAAGCAGTCGCAGACTTCTCTCTGGCTTGTTGCATTCGCTCTCCTTCTCTCTCTCTCTCTCTCTCTCTCTCTCTCTCTTTATCTCTAGCTATGCAAGCTCTAATTTCTTCCTATATGCAATTGTATTCAATATTCAATTCGTAATCTCATTCTTGAGCAGCTCCATTCTCATCCTTTGTATCAGTACGTTCATTCAATAACCCAGATTTGCCATTCAAAAGCACTTGAGAGTTAGTAGCACTTATTGAATTTCTAACTGACATTTCCTTCATTCTTTCTGCATTTGGATGTCTCATGGACATTCCTCCGGGGATTCCGCTTTTAAATCCTCCTTGTTTTTGCATAGCGTAATCTCCACTATCGAAATACTTTTTATCTTGAAACTTGGATGTTAAAATTTGTTGTGTAGTTGGTAATTTCCCATACATTTTATATACTCTTAATTCTTGTGGGGATAATTTTGATAAATCTAAATTTTGAGTATTTTTAGGTTCACTCAATGGATCTTCGTCGTTATATGACATTATTGATGAGTTCTATATTTGATTGAAATTTCAATGTGAAAGAGAAAAAAAAAAAAAAAAAAAAAAATTGAAATTTTTATTTTTTTTTTTTTTTTTTTTGGTTTCTTTTTTTTTTTTTTTTTTTTTTTTTTTTTTTTTTTTTTTTTTTTTTTATGGGTTGTATTAAAAATTGAGCGATTTTTATACTTCAGTGTACATTAAAGGTCATCATTATAAACATTATTGTATCAAAGTACACTACCTGGCACGTGACTGTTTATCACATGATCAAGTGTAAATTCTAAAAATGTTAGTATCAACAATTTATATTAGAAAGAAAAGTTATTACAAAAAACGTAATTATATTATTGAATATATATAATACATATGCTACTATAACTAAATTTTAAAATATTATAAAAAATTTGCAAATATTTTGTTGCAAAAACATGTCCATTCAAGTTTATGTTACCAAAATGAAAAGCTAGAAAGAATAACCCAGTCGTATACGATACAGATCCTATAATCACATAAATTATGGATGGATGATAGCTTATCTTTCATCGAGATTCAGTGCCAGCGTGTGTACAAGTCGTCGTATAGTCTGTCACATGTCGTATAAAATTTGTTGATAAACGACGCACTCGGGAACGAAAGAGTGTTAATGTTACACAATAATCAGTGCTACGCGGTCTTGTAAAAGAAATAAATAAAAAAAAAAAAAAGAAAATTTTTCGTCGTACAGACTTTTTAAAGTAACAATATATATATATAGAAATAGATCCCTTTATTCTTTTTCTTCTTTTCCCTTTTTTTAACATCTAGTTCAACAAATTATAAAAGATTCAACTCAAAAGATGGCACCAGTTCAATTAGCAGAAAAGAATTTCGAAAGAGATGCAGCATACAAAAAAGCTTTACACGGTGATTCTTATAAAAAAACCGGTTTACAAGCTTTGATATCAAAATCAAAAGACGCCTCAGCAGTTGCCAGCGAAGGATATTTCAAACATTGGGATGGTGGTGTTACTAAAGATGACGAAGATAAAAGATTGGGTGATTACTCTCAATTGACTCAACATTATTATAATTTAGTCACTGATTTCTATGAATACGGTTGGGGTTCATCATTCCATTTCTCAAGATACTACAAAGGTGAAGCTTTCAGACAAGCCACTGCTAGACACGAACATTATTTAGCTCACAAAATGAACTTGAATGAAAATATGAAAGTTTTAGATGTTGGATGTGGTGTTGGTGGTCCAGGTAGAGAAATCACTAGATTTACTGATTGTGAAATTGTTGGTTTAAATAACAATGATTATCAAGTTGAAAGAGCCAACCATTATGCTAAAAAATATAAATTAGATCATAAATTATCTTATGTCAAGGGTGATTTCATGCAAATGGATTTTGAACCAGAATCATTTGATGCTGTTTATGCTATTGAAGCCACTGTTCATGCTCCAGTGTTAGAAGGTGTTTACTCTGAAATTTTTAAAGTTTTAAAACCAGGTGGTGTTTTTGGAGTTTATGAATGGGTCATGACTGATAAATACGATGAAAACAATGAAGAACATCGTAAAATTGCTTATGGTATTGAGGTTGGTGATGGTATTCCAAAAATGTACTCACGTGAAGTTGCTGAACAAGCCTTGAAAAATGTCGGTTTTGAAATTGAATTTGAAAAGGATTTAGCTGATGCTGATGATGATATTCCATGGTATTATCCATTGGCTGGTGATTTAAAATATTGTCAATCTTTAAGTGATTATTTTACTGTTTTCAGAACTTCAAGAATTGGTAGATTTATTACTACTGAATCAGTTGGATTAATGGAAAAAATAGGTTTAGCTCCAAAAGGTTCTAAACAAGTTACTTTTGCATTAGAAGACGCTGCTGTGAATTTAGTTGAAGGTGGTAGACAAAAATTATTTACTCCAATGATGTTGTACGTTGCTAGAAAACCAGAAGAAAAGAAAGCTTAGTATTTTAATTCCATCTATCTATCTATATCTATCTATCTATTTATCTATCTATATATATATATATATATATATTTATACCTATTCTATTAATTATTATGTATTGATATTTTTATTGTAGTTTGTTGCAAAAAAATTTGAAGGCTATGTCAATACTATATACAGGAGTCAACCCTATTTGTCATTTACAACCAAAATTTTATTGTCCCACGTGACTAGACCAATAAAATCAAATAAAGTTGCTAATATTGCTATCAATTCCTTAAACCAACCACGCCCCCTCCGGTTTTGTTTTAAAAATTTTACAATTCTTTTTTTTCTTCCCTTTTTTTTGGTTTCCACTTCTATTTCTTTCCGATTAGAAAACGATGACTTTCCCTCCATTGGAAAACCCTAATTTAGAAGGGTATGAAATCACTAGACAATTATGGATAGAATACTACAATAAACATGAAGGTACTTATGTCGCTCGTAAAAAATGTAACGGATGTTATAATGAGAATAGATTTGTTGTATGGGCAGCCTCGGTGGCATCACAAGCAATTGTTGATTGTTCTAGAATTTATCCTGAATTCAGACCATTAATTGCCCCTGCGATTCAATTATTTCAAAAATATAAAAATAATCATGTTAAAGGTTATTCGGCTGCAGAAAATTCAGGTAATGATAGAGACATTTATTATGATGACGATGCCCAGGTTGCTAGTGCCATGATTACCGCTTATGAAGTGACCGGTGAAAAGATTTATTTGGATCAAGGTAGAGAATTGGTTCGATTCTTAATGAGTGGATGGAATAATGATCCAAATGCTGTCACCAAAGGGGGTGTTAAATGGCACATTAGTAAAAATTATTTGAATGCTTGTACCACTGCAGAAGTTGCAAAAGCATGTTTACAAGTTTCCAAATTTCTTCCAGAAGAAGCTAATGTTTATATTGATTTTGCTGCAAAATGTATTGATTGGCAAATTAAAGTTTTACAAGATCCAGGTGATAAACTAATCAAAGATGGAGTTAGTCTTAAAGATACTAAAACTGATGATGCTAAATGGACTTATAATGTCGGTACTACTTTATCTGCTGCTGCTCATTTATATTTTATCACTAAAGACCAAAAATGGAAGCAAATTGCTGATGATTTGGCAAATGCTGGTATAGACCATGGAGTTTTTTTCTATGATAGAGATTTTGATAATTCAAGACGTTATTGGCGCGATTCTTCATATTTCGTACAATTATTGATCGAAGGTTTGGCTGATTATTTATTATATATCGGTGATGAAGCACCTGATGATTTACCTCAAAGAATTCATGAAGAAATTAAAAGACATTTAATCATCTTTTATGAATTTATGAAAGATCCTAAAGACGGAATGTATATTCAAAGTTTTGAACCTCATAATACTTATCGTGAAGTTTATGATGAAAAATATAAACAATGGTTTGGTGATGGTAAAGGCTGGGGCTTAAAAGGAGAAGATAAAGACGATAATGGAAACCCGGCTAAATGTTTAATGGGTTATGGTGCTGCTGCAAGAGTATTTTTCCAAGGTGCTCGTGTTGTTCCACACATTGATAAATACCAACATTAGATAATATACATCTAGATCTATATATTAATATAAATAAGTTTTAAAATTTAATCTTTGGTAAATTGAAAGCAGGACTTGATTTTAATAAAGAGTATGGTCTTTCAACAACAACAATTCCATCGTTACTAAAATCGTCAACTTTCATAATTGGTCTATATTTTTCTGTAATCCAAAATGGTTTCTTATCAGTTGTATTTTCATTATCCTCAGATTGGATTTTTTGTCTTAATCTATCAATTTCACTCTGCCTCAAAGAAGTTTCTAATATTTCTTCTGTCTCATCTTCTGATTCTTCAATTTCTTCATTCATTGTTAATCCATCGTGATTTCTTTTTCTTAAAGTCGAGGTATTCTTATAAGCTTTAGAAATTGGAATGTTCATAGACAAGTTAAAGTAACACAACCAAGTACTTCCATATATCCAAAGGTACCCATTCTTGAAAAACATTCCTTCTGGTTTATCTGGTAATGATGTAAATTGACGCGGTAAAAATTCACTATTTCTTCTTGACCAAGGAGTTAATAATTGACCTCCTTTATCATTTATAAAAAATTCAAATATCTTATTCTCCTCATTAAGTACAACTAATTTATCATCATTGATACAACGAAGTAAATGTGGGTATGTAGATAATTTTGTTAATAAATACGCTTCAAATGAGGAATCAAAAGAATACACTTCTATTGATCCATTAAATCTTGAAACGATTAATTTTTCTTTATTTGGAGTTATCACAAGATTATTGATGGTTGCTAAATGTTGGTTTTTACCATGTTGTTGTTTTGATGTTAATAGTTCTATTTCTCCATTCAACTTGATTTTCGCTTCTTCAATATCAACTTCGAAAGTGTATAATTCTTCTTCAGGAGTCATAATTAATAATTTATAATCTTCTATAAATTTAACAAGCTTGGCACCTTCAATCAATGTATCAAAATTTTCATCTCTAATTTTTTCAACTTTAAACTTGTCTTCAATTTCGATCAATTCAAAGAATTTAACCGATGTCAATTTGGCAACTGCTAACACATTGTGAGAAAAATCAACACTTGTTATATTCTCATCATCAGATAATGTGATTTTACCCATCAATGCATGTTTACCAGATTTTAAAATTTTCCATAATTTTACAGTTTGATCTTGCCATAAAATAACCAACTTCGAATCGGGAACAATAACTGTATTTGATTTTTGTTGATTTATTACCAACTTTTTGTGTTTTCCATCGTAAAATGTATCAATATTTTGAATTACAATTGCTCTTTCAACGCCTCCACTAACTAACAAATTATAATTTTTATTTTCAAATATAGCCAATGATCTAACATCATTAGAATGTAACAATCGATTAAAACTATGAGTCCATTTCGTTCCATTCTTGCTAGTAAGAAGATCGAATTGATGTATCTTACGATCAACACCGGCACTGAAAATCTTCTCTTCTTTAACATCATTAACCAAACATAAGACATCGGCATCATGGACTTTAAAAGTTTGCAATAATGTATATTTGTTTAAATCCCATATCTTAATACATCCTGTAGAATCACCGCTAACAAACTGTTTTTTATTAGGCAAAACTGTCAATGACCAAACCAAAGTACTTTCACTCTTGGATTTGTCTACTTTCATGGTACCCATTATTCTACCTTTTGTTTCTCCATTACTACTCCAACTTCTGATTCTAGCATCCGCACATCCTCCAATAATATAATCATTGTCAACCCACTTAATACTCAATACCCTAGCATCTTGTCTTTGACAGATCAAATCGTATTCCAACGACCCTTTACCTCCAGATATATCAATAATGACAACAGACCCATCATCACACCCAACGGTCAATTTATCATTCTTAGAATTAATGTCAATACACCATATTATCCCAGCATTACAATCATAATTAATCAATGGTTTACCAGTACTCAAGTCCCATTCAGTGATATAAGTAGACCCACCTATGGAGAATAATCGAGGCAGTTCAGTCGCATCTTCGGTATTGCTCCATACTAAACCTTCTATGGAACGTCCCCTTGAACCAGGAATGGTTAGTTCATGGGTCCAATTGTATCGTGGGTTCCAAATTTCTATATCCCCATTACTTCTTCCGACTGCTAATCTGACGTCAGAGGTTGGCGTTGATGTAAACGAGGAGTGGTGGGAAAATGCAAGCGATGTTATTGTATGTGGCGTATAGTCGACAAATCGACAGCGATGGATATCCATGTTTGGTATAATGGTTTGGTGCTATATTTTTTTTTTTTTATTTTTTCATTTTTTGTATGATTGAAAATTTTGTATGCGATGAGAGAAGAGAGAGAGAGAGTGAGATCAATGGATGGATATAATGTCGCACATTTTGTGAGCCCCTCTTCTATTTTCTTAGTTATTATTATTATTTTTTCTTTGCACAAATGTCGTTAATATAAATCGTACTTTCTAAACAAATCCGACAAATCTATTAATAAAAGTTAACAATCTGATAAACCATTTATTTTCATCTGTATTTAAAACCATGTTGATTATCATTTCCTTCTTTTGTTTACCATTTTTTAATATTGGTTCTTTAACAAAAGTTCTTTCAACTTTAAC
The DNA here is from genome assembly GCA_030582575.1 of Candida buenavistaensis. NCBI lineage: Eukaryota > Fungi > Ascomycota > Pichiomycetes > Serinales > Debaryomycetaceae > Candida > Candida buenavistaensis. Next base: position 30,816 of record JAKTXM010000071.1, on the reverse strand, counting down.
ATTCTTTTTAATACACCAAACAATAAACATGAAAGTAAATAAACTAACAGCAAAATTCTTAAGGATCCTTAAAGCATTCCATCCAACGACTTTTAATATATTTATAACCTTACGTTTTATTATTTCTGCATCGTCCAAACTTTCTTCTTCTGAAATATCATCATCCCTCTCTGTTTCTCTTCTACTATTCACAAATTCTCTAGTTAATTTATTTATGACCATATTAACTTCACTTTGCCAATTTTTAAACTCTTCAATCATGTTGTTAGAACCAGATCTTCCTGGAATAGAAGGTACGGATGCACCAAGATATCCCGACTGTGAATGTGTATCCTGAGGTTGTTGATGTCGTTGCTGTTGAACATATTCATTCATAGACAAATTAGTATTTCTTCTAGAATGAGAATATATTTTGTTCAAATTCAAGGATCCAGTTCTACCACCAGTTATACTTGGAGTTCTATTAGAAAATCGATCAGTTTGACTAAATGTAGGTGATCTCGACGGTAATGGAATTTGATGTTCAACTTCATCATCACTATTTGGTAAATCTTTAATTTGATTCCATAAATATTCCAATTCATTCAATAATTCTCGTGCTTCTTGAGTCCCGCTAGCATAAACCTTCATAGTTTCTATAAGATAAGCAACATATCTTTTTTTAGCTTCTGTTTTACCCAACCCTTCTTCACGTTTCCATGCATCCCATTTCTTCTTGGCCCCTTCATCTTCAGGTGTAAATCCAACAGGACGTGGCATGATCCCATCAACGTTCCCTTCGGTTCCTTGCTTGTATAATCCATATAATTTGATTCGATTCTCCGCTGGCGGTCTTGGTAAGGACCCATAATTGGAACGAGATGATAATGCTCTAATTATTGCAATCGCCTTGACAAATACACGATCTGCGAAGTTAGTATTTTGCTGAGAGGGACAATTATATATATATGTATGTATGTGTATTTGCTTTTACATACCCACGCTATCGGACATCTTGTTGTATCTAATGTGGTTGATTAAATGACGGTTGATCAAATGACGGTTGATCAAATATTGTTATAACAGCTCTAACAAATATTTATATATAAATATATAAGTATATTTGCAATTGTAAATCAATTAATACTTTTTCTTTGTTACAAAAAAAAATTCAATGTTGTGGTTGGTTTGACCATAGGTTTTTTCTTCTCCTCACATGCGAACTCCAAAAGAAAAAAAAATATGATTTGCACGTGAGCTTGTAATTCCGGGTTACAATAGAGAAATATCTACAAGGTATGACAATGCAAGTTAGACAATATGTATTATGAACAAAATGTTAGCTTTCTAAAGTGGACCTAATGTACCCATCAAAATATTGGCGTACAATGGTGAGTATTCAGCTAAAATATTCTAGTTTGCACCAAAATAGGAACCAAATATAGCATTAGTAAAACTAATGATTTGGCACCAGAGTGTTGGCAAACATTCTTATTGTCTTCCCCTTGTTCATATACCTATTGTTCTTGCAAGTCACTATTTTGTTTTGTTTTTTTTTCAAAAATCGTTAACTATCAATTAAAAACCCTATTAAAACACTTTTTTGTACAGAATAATTTAAAGAAAAATAAATTCACCTTTAGTTTTCTGGAACATCAATTTCACCAGCGTTAATGGCGTCAATAATGTCATGAGGGTTCTTACCGTCAACTCTACAACCAACAGATTGAGCAGTACCCAAAATTTCTTTAGATACAGATGCCAAGTTTTTACCAAATGATTTGTCTTGCATTTTTCTAGCGATTTCGTAAATTTCTTCTAATGGAATGTTACCAGAGTGTTTAACGTTCTTTTCCTTCTTTCTGTCTCTAACTGGTTCTTTCAATGCAGTAATGACCAAAGATGAAGCAGATGGAACAACAGAGGCAGTAGCTTGTCTGTTTTGAATTCTCAATTGAACAGTAACTTTAATACCTTTGTAATCCTTGGTGGCTTTGGCAATATCTTCACCAACTTTCTTTGGAGATAAACCTAATGGACCAATCTTTGGGGCCAAAGCAGATGAAGCACCAACTTCACCACCAACGGCTCTTAAGTAAAGGAATTTAACTTCATTTGGATCAAATTTTGGAGGCATCTTTGATTATATGTTAATATATCGGGTCTATGAGAAAAGAACTTCTAAAAACCTTTCTTGTAAATACAAAGAATTTTTGAAATTTTTTTTTGTTGGTTGCGTCTGGGCGTGCGAAACAAAAGAGTGCGATGTACAGATAGGAATAGTATAAACAAAGTACTGCATATAAAATAGGGTTATAGCCCTAATAAAACTATTTGCTACAGTTTTTGCAGCTACTGAACATGTACTATCAAACCATACACACACACACATATATATTTTAAACACCTATAAGGTCCCACCAGGAATCTCAGTTACTATCCTAGCATCGTCATATATCCCACTTTCGGGACCTTTTTCTGTTGTAGAGTCATCTGCCAATTGTCTAAGCATAATTGCAGGATGTTTCCCTAATTCCTGCAATTCTTTAAATATAACTACCGGCTTTTCAGCAAGTTTCAATATTCTTTCTTTATCACCGTAACATATCACCAAAACATACCTTGGCCAATCATCACGAGGTATATGATGACGCTTCATAGCTTGTTGTAAAATTTTCAAACATGAATCATCAGTAGATGCTCGAAGTTGTTTTAAAGGTTCTGTACCTGCATTGGGTTGTGAATGTTGTGGTGGTGTAGCTGTTGTTGGAACGTAGGAATGTCCATTAGTAGATGCTGGTACACCTACTGGAGACGGTACTGTATGCATTGAAGTTGATGACTTGTTTTCTATCAACCTCGGTCTATGTGCATTCAGTTGTCTATCGCCAGATTCTAAACTCATATTGGAGTTGCTTCGAGGTACTCCCACTTTTTGTAGCTTAAAATCGCTTCCCATTTTATTCTCAGGATACTTTGGTACCGATTGCGATATGATTTTCCCTGTTCCCATGGATAGCAATGATCCTGATGAAAACCTATTAGACGCGGGACTGGGCATTGTTGTTGAGCTCCTACTTGCAGCATTGGTATTGCCACTTCCTGATCTTGATAAACCTCTATCGAATGAATCGTGATCAACATTATGATGCGCTGAAAAATATGAAGGCGAATCCATTGTCGCTGCCGGACCAGGATCTAAAGTTGGAGTTGGTAATGGTTTGGAATCCTTTAATAATCTTATAATGGGTATCAAATCAGTCTTTAACTTGATAAAATTGTCATTTAATCTTTTTATTTCATCATGTGTTGGTGATATTGGTGACGAAGAGGCAATAATTGATTTCTGTTCTTGTAATTCAAAATGTAATCTTTTCATCATATCTTGTATTAATACAGTTGACAAATTTAAAGACTCTACTGATGTGTAATTGTTATTTATATTGACATGATTCAATTTATGTTCTGTATCATTCAATGATTTTGGTGGATTTTTGCGATAATGTCCTGCAATTAAGTCACTGATTCCCTTTTTAATAACAAGACGTGTTTTTAAGGAAATGATTCCTATTTCTTTGAGATGCTCCGTAGTGACGAATGGAAGTAATGATCCATCAACATTGTTATCCAAAAAGACATTTCCTATACGTCGCTGGTCGTTAGATAATATAGAATTTATGTATGTTGATACTTGTGCAGCATCCCACTGTAGGAAAGAATCGTTGCTAATTGGTGATGTCATTTAGCCTAAATTATTTCTAATGCATGAAATTAGGGAAGTAAACCGTGAAATCTATAAAGAGCCAATGTTATTAGTATAATTAAATTTTGATGATGAATAAAGAAATCAGTCCAATTTTAATTTGTTTTAAAAAATTTGTTGATCTTTAGAGGGATTTCAAGTTGTACAATAAAGAGTTGTTTGACATAGAAATGTTCGTGTGTCCTGAAACAAAAAATATATACACTAATATATTTACTTACAGTAATATACTCTTATGATCTGATAACTATATTTGTTTCAAATCAAAACAATTTAATATTTGCTGATTATGCTAGGTTTGGTAATTGATAAAATGAGCTTGATGAAACGGGTTACAATCAGAATCAAAATCAAAATGTCAATATGGAGTCAATCGTGACAACGGTTTGATAAAAACTGATCTCTCTTTTTTTTTTTTCCACTTAGAAAACAATTGATGCAACTTCTATTGTCATACTTTATTAGTCGATATTTGAATAATGTAAAATTAGACACTCGGGGTGGCAAGAGCTTTTTGTTCCCCATGTGAGTTTGCGCGTTATCGTATCCACATTTTCTATTTTTACTATTACTATTATTTTTCTTTTTGGCTAGAAACACTGCTAATTGCTATTCCAATTATTTTTCTTTTCGGCTAGAAACACTGCTAATTGCTATTTCAATTCCCCTTCGATGTCATTGAAAGTAGTACGTCCACAAAAGGGAATAATACACACTTATGGTTTCAATCTAACTGCTTTTGAATTCACGGAAGATTCTGAAGCACAAAATATTATTCTTTTTATTGGTGGATTAGGAAATGGATTATTAAATATCCCATATTTACCAGATTTAGCAAAAGCAACTAAAAAAATTAATACTAAAGATGGCAATTCTTGGAGCTTAGTTCAAATTTTATTGTCCTCTGCGTATCAAGGGTGGGGCACATCATCTTTAGACCGGGATGTTTCTGAATTACAGAAAGCAATTGAGTATTTCCGTTCTGAAAGAGGTGGCAAAAAACAAAAAATAGTTATAATGGGTCACTCAACTGGATGTCAAGATGTCATTCATTATTTAACAAAGACTTCGTACAAGGAGAAATTACCAGAATCAGCTCAAGTTCAAGGCGGGATCTTGCAAGCACCGGTATCAGATCTGGAAGCACTCATGTTCGGTCGTGATCCAAGTGAGTATGACGCTTTGGTTCAAAGGGTTTTCGATGATTATATTTCCCAAGGAAGAGAGAATGAGATCTTACCTGAAGAGTATCGTAAACTCACTTTTAATGTGCCAACTACCGCCTATAGATTCTATTCATTAGCAAGTGAAAGGGGTGATGATGATTACTTTTCATCATATTTAAATAGAACAGATTTTGTTAAAAGTTTCGGGCTTGTGAATAAACCACTCTTGGTGCTTTATGGAGGAAGTGATGAGTTTGTTCCTTCGTACGTAGATAAAGAGAAGTTAGTTGCAAGTTGGAAAGATTCAACTTCAACTAAATTCTGGAGTCAGCACAGTGGAATAATCAATGGTGCTACGCATAATTTGGGTGATGAATCCGAAGAGGGGGTTATCGATGTGTTGGTTGGAAAAGTGACTTCATTTGTTAATGCTCTATAGATTAACCTAAATTCTATATTCTTGTACACGCTGTATCAATTCATCGTAATATTGTTTTAAACTGATATCATCTGTAGGAATCGACTTTTTCTCAGTCTTCAAAAATGACCAGAACCCATTATCTATTTTTAAACGTTCTATTGGTAGCTCCGTGTCAAGTGGATTCAATCGTGACATCAAAAATCTAGCTTGTGAATGGTTTGATTGCGTTATCACTATTTTGGCAACGGTCTCACGATTGATCAAATTTTCAATAATTGGCCAGGGAAGTAAAGGGTCTTTGTTTTGTAATATGTGGTCATTATTTGAGGGATGTAATTGCATCTTATCACCCATGCAGTGATAATACAATACGATAGTAAATCCAGTATCTAGTATCAAAAATGAATTTTCTTGCGCTAAATCCAAACATGTTGAGTCCAATGGTAATCTTGTCAAATTATCAGTATTCAAAATAGGTTCAATAACTTTTAATGATAACAGCTTGTTCATCTTCAAAAACCATAAATGATGATATGCAGTTTCATCGGGACTAGAATTGAATATTCTGATCAAATTGAAATTTTTTCTCAAATTATATATCAAGGATGGCAATTCTTTGAAATTTTCATTCATTTGATACATCGTTTGTAAGCGATAATAAGGATTGGATGATGCATTATGGTTATCGTTTACTGATATGCCACCAAAATAATATAGAAGTTTGACAATTGTTTTATCTATAAGATCCACCAACTCATCAAACGAGGAATAACCAATGTTGGTATCAATTTTGTTGATCAACTGTCGTGCTAACAATATGATCCAGATTTTTTGATCAAAACCTAATACAAATTTGTGTTCTTTTAAAATGAGACTCTGATTCTTTTGGTTTTGTAAATAAAATAAAGTTGTTGGCTTGCAAATGGTTGCTACTCGTACAAACCAATTTCGTTTAACCTGATCCCAGTATTTTAATCTAAATTGAATAAACACTTGTTGTTTTGATTTCCTGTTAAGCTCTTTCGTTGATTTTATGGAATCCATTTTAAAAAATAAAGCCATTGTATCCTCCTTATCGAGGCTATTAAACTTCCATCGGTTGGTGAACTCCTTTTTTACATGAGGTGAATCAAATTCTCCTAATTCATCTTCAATTTTAGTATGATACAAATGGTGGTATTTTGATGCTTTATGGTAAGTTGAAGGTAATGCGTAGCCACCACTAAAAATGAATCTCCCCATTTTCAAACCAGAAGATGTAGAGACCTCTAAATTGATCTTATAAACACATCTATTAATGGACTTTTTGATCATTTTCTCAAGGAGATATAAATCAAATGATTCTAGCAAAAACAAAAATCCCATGCTATTTCCAATAAGTGGTTTCATCTCATATGCACCAACTTGATCCAATGATCCAGCAAATAAATTGACTTGCCAAATTGGAGATATTTGATCAATATCATATTTTGTAGTTTTAGAAGATGATGACTTGGAAATCTCCATTGATTTGGTAATGGTTTGACCATTAGCAATATACGATAATGCTGTATAAAACTTTAATGCTTCGCTGAAATAAGGAGCTTCAAAATCGTAAACATCCTTATGTGTTCTTATACTGGATTTCGGATCTGTAATCTTTCCGGGGAATTGTGTACATACCCCGTTTGTGAAGAATAAAACATTTCCGATAAAGTTTCTAAAACCAGCTTTGGAAAACATAATTGAATAGACAAAATGAGCTAAACCTGTTGCTCGTGCTGGTTTAAAATCTTGCGTATATGTAGGATGAAGGTTTAATATATACTGTTTGATCAAATTGATATTTTCATTGTTCAATTCAATCAAATACCCAAGTTTTAATAGGTCACTCGTTTCTTTTAGTCCTAATTTTTTAAGTAATTTATCCACTGATTGTTTTTCAAATAATTTCCAATGTGAGTTTGATTCAGCAGTGATATCATTTGATGTAATGTCAACAATATCTTTCAGTTCAATCAGATGTACTTGCACAGATCTGTTGAAAGTCATGACTCCAACCAAACTACCCGGTGGGAGTGTTGATATAGTTGAAACAATCGACTCGAGTAACTTGCTGAAAGATTCTTCTTCCTCATGCTGGTACACGTCAAAAACAAAATAGTAAGTCAAAGGTATATCCTTGTTACTACCCTCTGTAATATCATGAGGTAATTCATAGTCAACTACCGTACTTGTTTCTCTCATTTCGATTGGCCAGTCTTGAACTGTTGTTGGATTCTCGGGGATATCCAATGACTCAGTCAAAAAATTCCGCTTTTCACAAAATGGACACCACCACATCCCATTAGCTCTATCTAACTTTATAAATGGATTGAGGTATGTTTGGCATGATTGACAGGATAAAGGTGGAGTTTTGGCATTAGCTGGGATTGTTGAACTCTCAAACGGTGTATATAAGCATCCTAGTGGAGTTACCATTTGTGACTCTTCTAATCTTGTTACAGGAAACACGTTCCAATTAAAAGACACCATCTTCTCGTGCCCACTACTCATCTTATCTTTTCAGAGAAATCATTTTTGAGTGTTGATGTGGAAAAAAAAATATATATATATAAAAATTGGTCAGCGCGGATAAATCCGGTACCTTTCTTATATGTTAGTATCCATGAAACATGATTTTGATCAAGATATAGTTTTCATCGCCTTCAACTGCCGCAACATTGGCAAACTTTCAACTCGGTTCAACTTTTAGTTTATTTCCACTCTTAAATCCATTTTATTCCCAGATTAGGTATTATCTCCGCGTAGGGTACAATCAAAGTACTTTGTGGCTTTAATCTCCCAATAAAAAAATCCAACATAACTAACCTTTTTATTATTTATCAGTTTCGCTATCCGCTGCACCTCCATCCGTTTGTAAATATTTTTCTTAAATTGCAAAAATTTGCAAAGTTAAAGCCACATTATAACTTATTGATGTAATTAGCTTCCCTTTTTAACAAAGTCTACAAATAGTATTTTTTTTTTTTTTTTTTTTAACGTACATTGGAACCCCAAAGTGTGGGTCCGATTCGTTAGTTTTTGCAGCCACAATTTTATTATTATTATCTTTTTTTTTCGAGACACCCCTTTTATAAATAGTTCCTCAAATTCCTAGTTTCCATCAGACATTAAACAATCAAACCGTAAAAAAATTACTACAATGCCGGCTCGTAAAGTTATTAAAGCTACCGGAGGAGATATCTTTGGAGGAACTGAATACGTCGTTAATGATAATGGTCTCATTGAAGTCGCCGATGATTCTGCTGCCAAGATCAACTCTGAATCTGCTTCTTTTCTTCCAACTTGGGATAAAACCGAAAAATATGAACCATATCAATTTTTTGAATATCAAGATCCAGCTTTGAGAGCTAACAAGGATTTACCAAATTTACTACCAAAAGGTGGAGATTATGAAACAAAAAACATTTCTCCAAAATTGGGAACTGAAATTAGAGGAATTCAATTATCTCAACTTAATGATGCTGCTAAGGATGAACTTGCTTTGCTTGCTGCTCAAAGAGGAGTTTTGGTTTTCAGAGATCAAGACTTTACTGCTAAAGGTCCTCAATACTTTAGAGATTACGTTGCATACTATGGTTCATTACACACACATCCAACTAGTGGTGCTCCAAAAGGACACCCAGACATCCACGTTGTTGTGAGTGGTGACGCTGACCAAAATCCTTTTGAGAATAAAAACAATCTTGTTAGTGTCCATTCCGATGTTTCGTATGAATTGCAACCAACTGCTCTTTCTTTCTTGATTGCTACTCACATCCCAGCTTCAGGTGGTGGGGATACTGTTTTTGTTAACAACATTGAAGCTTACGATCGTTTATCTCCATTATTCAGAGAAAAAATCCAAGACTTGAAGGCTATTCACAGTGGTGTTAAACAAGCTAACTTATCTATTCTTAGAAAGAGTGTTGTCAAAAGACACCCAGTTGAAAACGTTCACCCAATTGTTAGAACTACCCCGTTAGGACAAAAGGTTTTGTACGTTAACAATGGTTTCACCAAATCAATTCAAGGATTTAAAGAAGAAGAATCGACTTATTTGTTAAACTTTTTGCTTGACCATATTTGGAAAGGTCTCGATTTCCAAATCAGAGCCCAATGGGAACCAAATACCGTTGTTGTTTTTGATAATAGAATTGTCTCTCACGCTGCAATTCTTGATTTTAACACTCATGATCCAAGAATGATTATTCGTGCTTCTGCTAGAGGTGAACGTCCAGTACATGATTTGAAGGATTTGAACAAACCAGATAAAAACTTGGTTTACAATGGTCCCGAATATTTAGTAGAAAGATTAGAGGTTTTTAAAGTTTAAGTTATTTTAGCTGGTCTTTATATATATATATATATATATATTACTTATATTTGTAAACCAATTCATGGTGTGCCCCTTTAACTAAAGCACAATTTCCCATATCTCTTTTTTCAATGGCACATTCTGGACTAATGTCGAATTCAAAAATATCCATAGGAACACCTAATGTGGTACAAGCATTTGGGACATCTACAATTCCAGCAATATGACCTTCAATTGGAGCACTTGAAAGTAACAAGTAAATTTGATAGTCATTGTAACCAAATCTTCTCAAGTATTCAATTGCTCTTATACATGCTTGTCTGTAAGCAGTAGTTGCACATAAAAATTTTTGATTCCCTTCTTCATCGACAGAAAACCCTTCAAATGTTAAATATCTCGATGGTCCATAATGATTTTGAACATCACCTGGAATAAATATTGGACTTTTCAATGACAATTTTTCAATTCCACTTTTGATTATGGATGTTTTAATGGTGATAACACCGGCCATTTCAATAGCTCCACAAAAAGAAATTTCACCATCTCCTTGAGAAAAATGCAAATCTCCAATAGAAAATTTTGCACCTGGGACATATACTGGGAAATAACATTTAGATCCACGAGAAAGATTTTTAATGTCACAATTTCCACCATTTTCAGGTCTACCTGGTATAGTTCTTGATCCCTCTTTGGCAATTCTGGACGCAAGATCGCCTTCAGCACTACCAGCATGGGCATTTTTCTCTAATGGAGCATTAGCAACTGGCGTATCATGAGAATGTTGAATCTCATTAATCAAACCTCTTTCTCTAGAGTTCCAACCTTTCAATACTTCAGCAGATGGTGCTGTTCCCATAATACCGGGGTGAATTAAGCCAGTAAACTTTACACCGGGAATATGTCTTGAAGTTGCATGGATACCTTCAAAATCAAAAATTGCTTTTGCTGCTTCGGGATAGAATTTGTCTAAGAACCCACCCCCATTCTTCTTGTGAAATACACCACAATAGCCCCAAGGTTGTCTATCCAATGGTTGGACATCTTTAATTTCAACAACTAAGGCATCACCTGGTTCAGCTCCTTCAATGTTAAACGGTCCAGATAAATAGTGGATTCTTGACAAGTCAACGTTTAAAATGTCATCTGAAGTGTTGTTGTTGCCAATTTGATTTCCCGTCCAATCAAGACATTCAATTTTCACTGTCTCTCCTGGTTTTATAGTTTCTGAAAATGGCACTTCTGGATGCCATCTATTGTGCACTTGTGGCTGCTGATCTCCTGGCTTTGAGAGGTCAATTTTTGTAACGTATCTAATCGGTTCAGCTGGCATTGATAATTTGGTCAAAAAAAAAAAAAATTAAAATGGGGAAACCCATTGTCTTTTGTAGAGAGATTTACCAATTTAGATAATGGAATTGTACCATGCACAAAACTACTGGAAGTTTCCAACTCAGATATGTAGATCTCTCCAGTCTTGGAATAGCGGGTGAATAAATCTTTTGGTTGGCCACCCCTCAAGTACTCCAGTTCACCTACTTTGTAGCAACAGCCCCACAATCTGTTAGTGGAAATAACTGCCTAATTGGGATACTAGTCCCACGCAAAATAAATACACGGATAGATATAGTATGTTTCGGCTAAATACAAACTCACTTTTGCTGATAGTTTAAATTGCTCTACAAATTTTAATGTGTCGTTGTATTCTTATACATTTAAAAGACATAATTTCTAATCAAGAACTAAATAAAAAATAATCGTGGGTAACAAAACTTAATACTAAAGCTTAACAATAACGTGAAGAAGATAAGTAAACTAAAAAAATAACCACCAAGTAAAAGCCAATAAAAAAGAAAAATCAAACCAAGTTATAAAAAATTATCACCAATTATTTAATAAAAGATTGAGAGAGAAAATGTTTGATCTGCAGCCAATATACTAGTATTCTCAACCCAATGCCCCTTCACCAATAATTGCAAATAAAATTAGAGAACCATAAATTCAAATTTCAAACTTAGTAAAGATTTCTCTTTTTGGAAGAAGCTTTACCAGTAGCAGCAGTGGTGGTAGCGGTAGTTGCTGTACCGCCGTTGGCGTTGTTAACATCGGAAGAACTGATAGTACCTGAAGACAAAGCATTACCGAACAAGGAAGCAAGAGCTTTGATCCAATCACCAGCATGAGCACTAATGTAGTTAATGGCAGCGTCCCATAAACCGGATGATTTAGCAAAATCATAAATATCTTCAATAAGAATTAAACCGTTCTTGAAAGCAGAAGTCAAGAAACTAATAACAGCTTCTGGATTGTCAATAACTTTTTGCACCAAAGATTGCACAATTCCAGAGTCTTTAATTTCTTGGACAATCCAGGAAAGGATTGAGGCCAAGTCTCTTTCACCCAAGTATTGTGAAGCTTCAACGACTTCTCTCTTTGAAGCTTTAGAAGTGGCAGTGGCAGTAGCAGTGGCAGTAGCAGCGGTAGCGGTACCAGAAGTTTTAGAACTACCAGTCCAAGAAGCAATAATGTTGGCAGCAGAACCAAAGATTGATTTAGCAAGATCTAACATAGCTTGTTTCAAGTCACTATCGTTGATCAATTGGTTGAAAACATCACCCAATAAACCAGAGTTCCAAATGGCTTGAATTAAAGCAGAACCTTGAACAGCAGCAGTTTGAATAGCGGCTTTGATGAGGTCAGCAATGGAAGATTTGATACCTGAATCAGTGGTTAATTTGTCCCAAATCAAACTGGCAACACCAGAGTTGTATAAAGCACTGACTAATTCGCCCAAAGCACTGTCGGCTCTTCTTTCTAAGTCGAGTAATTCTTCACCATCGACAAAGTCTCTCTTGGAGTTGATGCTTTTAATTTGTTCAATGATTCTTAAGATTTCATTAACATCTTCTCTTTTAACCATAGTTTGTTCAGTAATGACGGCGGTTGGGGCAGCAGAAACCATGGCTGAAGAAGCAGCGATAGCTAATATGGCGGAGTGTGAGAATTTCATTGTGAGTGTTTATATTACCGACTGTTATTATTGTTCTGTACCTGACAAAAAAGTAAAGGCTTAGTTGATAGAAAAAAGAAACTTTGAATTAAATTTTAAAGAGAAAGTAGTTCAATATTTATATTGATCACTAGACATATAAAACATGGCTCTTTTTTTTTTATAGAAACTAAAAATAATTTTACGATGACAATTCTTTGAATTACTCAATGTAGAAATTTTCTATTTCAACGGAATTCTTATTGCGAAAAAAAAAAAAACTAAAAATGTTGGAACACAATTAATTATGTGCAGGTATAGTTCCTAAAACGGAAATTTTTTTAATTATGAAAACTGTTTCACTTACCCCAAAGGCCTTCACACATTCATAATTGCTTAAATGTGGAAATTAATAACCCCAGTGCGGCTCCAAAGGATGGAATACCACTAAAGTAGTTTAACTGGTGTTACAATGAAAAATGGTCAAACGTTTGATCTTATTTCCACATCAAGTGGAAACTTGAAAGGAGGTGGTTGATGTTATGGCCTTAATAGGAGTATATAGACATGTGATGAGTAGCCACTTACACATTTTATGTTCAATTGTGAAATTCTTGTGGTCCTGTTAGCTGAGTCAAACAGCTACTGGGTTCAAGCGGGGCTTTTAAAAGCCAAAATATATGTATCTTAAGTTGTCACAGCAACTTTCGATAGAATTTCACCGTTACTTATGCGTACTTCGTAAATATCCCGTATGGTAAAAACAACAGTGAGTTATACCCCTCCCAACAAGTTGAAGTTCTCAAATTTAATTGTGTTCTAAAGCCACAAAACACGTTATTATCCAATTAAAAGTATAATTTTTTGGACACTTTTTGTAACTAAATTGGGTAAAAAACAATAATTTTTACTAATAATAATTATAGATTCTTTGTACTATCTTCTCTGTAATTACATTCCCAGTTTAAACTTTTAGGAACTCTTGAGAATTAAATTAAAAATAGTCTATTTGTTTGGGGGTTTCAAAGCTAACTACTTTAAAACTTGTTATATATTGTGTTTTGGTTATCCAATCATGGATAATAGTTTCAGAAGGTGGTATAATTAGCTTTAGAAGATTCAAATAGGTAAGATTTGAAGCATGTATTGAATTATGTTGTTTACAGTTACAGTTATTTTATATTAACTGTTAAATCATATTGGTATTTGCTATTGTATTATAAATCCCAATATTGGTCATTCATATTGTTATGGGATCATATTGTTTACGTATGCTTACATCTAATTACAGATGTTCACCTGGTTGTCAGATTTACGTGATATTATAAATGCACGAGTATGATATGCTCACATTCAGATTATGTAATTCTGGCTCTCAGAATTTGATATAAATACAACTAGAATTTTCTGTAAAGTTCATATAGTTTAATTCTGTTTATATATTTTTAATTAAGTGTTTAAATCACTTGTCATTGTACCGAGTTTAATTCGACTAATTAAACTATTATAGACATTTAGTAAATTACACCCGTTTACAAAACAAACTCAGTAAATTCCGATGTAGTGTAGTGGCTATCACGGTTCGCTTTCATTTCAGTAATCTGGAACAGAGCGCCGAGCAAACCGGGGTTCGATTCCCCGCATTGGAGTATTTTTTGCCAGCATTTGTTGGTAGTATTTTTGTTTTTTTTTTTTTGGCGGTAGTACGACCTACCAACCTTTGCGATGGTTTGAATTTATTTTTTTTTTTTTTTTTTTTTTAAGAATAACCCATCTCATATCAAACATAACCGATATGGCGCCCAGACAATCAAAGACAGCAAAAAGAAACAAGACTCAGAACAAAAGTAGAACAGTTGATTCCGAGGTATCGTCAGACTCAGCGGCTAGAAATTTATTAGAAAACCAACCAAAACTAACACCAAAATCTAAAGTGAAAAAGGTTTCAAAATTAGCACTCAAGAAACAACAAGCTAAAATAAGGTTATATGGTGCTAAGAATGGGAAAGAGTACAGAGAAGATCAATTGGATATACCTAAATTAAACAAAGCGGTTGTACCAGGAGTGAAAGCTAAGCGTGGAAAGAAGGGAAAGAAATTTGTTGATGATAACGATAGCTTGACATTGAATAGATTAGTCAAATCTATAAATGATAAATACGATCAAGTCAATGAAAGTAAGTTGGAAAAGTCTAGAAGGTTAGAGGAAATACGAGAATTAAAAAGACAAGAAATTGATAGAAAAGAACAACAAAAGAAAGATAAATTAGAAGGTAAGAAAGATGAACTTAGGAGTAAAGCATCTGTTGCTCGTTCAACAAGAAGAAAGAACGCTAAAACTCGAAGAGCTGAAGAAGATGAAGAAGAAGAAGCCCCATCAAAGAAAAAGAAGAAAGTTGCATTCGTTTAGTTTATATACATGATTAATACACACGTCTTCGTCTACGTAATGGCTCTTGTCTCTTCATTTTGTACCAATACCCGTATGCAACACCAGCAATACTTCCACCAATGTGACCAGCATAATCTATTCTACCCCAACGGAATACAATACCTGCTAAATTGACCAAAAATGAACCAAGGAACAATACCCAAGCACCTCCTGGAATTGGTAAAAAGAACATACGCATTGGAACGCTGGGGAAGAAAATTGAAAGGGCACCAAAAAGACTGAAAACTGCGCCTGAGGCACCTAACGATGCGACGGACAATGATGACCCCAAAAACATTGGGATCGCCAAAGAAGCAAACGACGAAATCACTGCTGAGTTCAAGTATAAAATCGTAAAGTTAGACACACCCAATACCCCCAACAACGCTACTCCAAACGATTGTAAAGTAAACATATTTGCAAACAAGTGCCAAAAGTTTCTTTGAGAAAAAGCTGAACCTAATAATGACCACGGTGATTGTAAATTATCTCTAAACAAAATTGCATACTTCATTGTGAACCAATTAAAACGTGGGATCCTCCACATCAAAAAAATAGCACCATTAATACCAATAATACTCCAAATGAGAGCTTCGGGGTTTCTCTTGAAATATGACAAAGGTGTGTAGTCAAACAAATACGGTGTCGCAAAAGTTGTACCAACACAGAAAGCAACTGTGAATAATAATGGTTTTTTCAATCTGTCCCAATTTGAACGGTTGTAGTAATTGTTATATTGTTTCCATGTTCTGCTTCTAGCTAGTGGAGATTCTCTAGTTTGCTCATATATAGCTCGTCTGAAATTGCCAAAGGGATTGATGTTGGATTGTAAGATTTGAGTATTTGGCTTGAAAGCAGTAATCTTTGGGGGCAATTTGTTTTTCAACGCTAGTGACAATATGTTACTATTGCTGAAGAAATGGTTCTTCAACTGCAGACTACTACTAAATCTTGTAAATGGCAACATCATTAGTATAGAATGGAAGCAATAGAAAAAAGTCGTCCATAAAGATTTTTTCTTTTTAATTTTTTTTTTTAATTGCGAATCTAGCTACTTCTACAAACTCTATTCAAAACCATCATCATCTTTCTCTTCCAAGTCAATTTTACCCTTACCAGTCAATCTAGCGGCTGCTATATTTTGTGTGACAACTTGTTTCTTAACTTTCCTTGTCATTCTCTCAATCTCATCTTCGGCATCTTCAGCATCTAATTCAGCATATTGCATTACCAATCTTCTTCCAAGTAAATGTACGCCTTCTAATTGACTCATAGCCGATTCTGCCTCTTTCATAAGATTGAATTCCACAAATGCAAAACCACGAGCACTTTGGTCAAATTTCTTAGGGACTCTTACAGATTTTAATTGACCAAATGCACCAAACAATTCCAAAAGATCTTTCCTAGTAGCTTCAAATGGCAAATTCTTGATAATAATTTTAGATGATTTCTTAGATTTCTTCGCATTAGACCCGACAGTACCACTATTTTGCTTATGAGATAGTTTCAATTGCAATTTGTGTCCATCTAGCACATGCCCATCAAGTGTAGAAATAGCAACATTTGCTTGCTCTTTTGTCCTGAACTCCACAAACCCAAAACCCATACTTAATGTCTTTCCTGAGTTCTTTGGATCAGGTTTAGTTTTTACTGTAGCTACAACAAATCCATGTAAAGGTTTGAATAAGTCTGATAATGCCTGTACAGAAGTTGAAAAATTTAAATTTTTGACAAATATAGAAACTGTTGGACCCTGGATATCATCTACTTCCTCATCTTGATTAGCATCTCCCAATATCTCATTGGCAGATATTTTAGCTTCGATTACGTTTTCTTGTTTCTCTGGAGTTTGAATTACCTCACTCGAACTTGGGTCACGAGTAAACAAATTCTTTGGACCCTTTTCCAAGTAAATAATGCTACTTTTAAATCTTTTATATGCCAATTTGGCAAAAGCTGCTCTCGCACTTGGAGAATCTCGAAACTCGACTATAGCAATGGTACCAGCAGGTGGCATAAGCATACGTTTCAACTGTCCATATTGTGAAAATAATTCCCCAATTTCCTCTATCGTAGTACCAAAGGGAAAATTTTTTACTAGTATTATTTTGTCATCTCTTTCCTTTTTATCAAATAAAGTCAAATCAACACCTTTATCATCAAAATATTTTCTAACATCACCAATAACGTGAGCTTCAGCCAAAGCTTGCTTTACTGCAGAACTGGAGTTTTCGGGATCAATTAATTGAGATTTAGTGACCCCTAACTTTGCCGCAACAGATTCCAATACTGCATCGCTATTCATATAAAGCGAGTTCCAACTGAACTGAGATTTTGCAGCTTGTGCTTTCTTTTTAAGTTCACGTTGTTTTTTCAATGGCAAGTTTTTCAAATCAAATTCATCTAAACGATGATCTTTCTTTTTATCTCCTGGTAAAATATGCAACAATCTTCCTTGAAAGATTTGTTTATCCAATGATTGGTATGCTTTTACTGCACCCACTGTGTTTACAAATTGCACATAAACAAACCCTTTAGATTTACCAGTTCTTGTGTCAATCGCAATATGAACTTCTTCAAGCTCACCATATTCCAGAAACAATTCCCTAAAATCCTTTTCCGTTGAGTTGTAAGATATATTTCTGATAAACAATCTTCCAGTTTCTTGAATTTTTTGGATATTTTGTTCTTCCGGAGAAAGTTGTTGTTCTTGTTCTGTTTCCTCTTCCGCATTAGTCTCTTCCACATTAGTTTCTTCCATTTGGATTTCCTCAGGTTTTTCTCCGTTTTCTTTAATACGAGTACTTCTTGATTTAAGCCAATCTAGATCAGACACATTTTCATCAGTAGCCAAATTATCTCTAAATTCTTCTGCTTTATCTAAATCTCCCAAATCAACCATTTCTTCCTCCTCCTCCTCCTCTTCTTCATTTGATTTTTGGAAACCTTCAAAGTCGTTATAGTCATCATCGCTTTCATTAGCCACAGGCTTGGCAACCTCATAATTTAACTTCTTTTCGCTACCTTCATTCAATGCATCTTCTAGAGCCTTTGCTGAGGGTCCGCCAGATCCATCTGCTGTTGAGTCATTTGCCCATGATTTTACTTGATGGGATGGTTTCATTACTTCCATATATTCTCTTAGCTTTGGATCTTTGGCTATTTCTTCTTCTATTCCAGAAGTAGTCTTTGTTTTTTGTTTCTTTAACTTCGATCTATTCTCTTGCTCAATGAGTCGTTCTTGCTCACTCTTTAAACGTTCTTCATCTCTTTTCCTTTTCTCTTTAAATGACAATGGAACATTTGGATCTGAAAAGGTTTTGGCAAATTCAACATCAATCCTAGCTGTGTCCACAAATGATTTATTGAAAAATTGAACTGCTCTTTGTGCTGCATCTTCTGATTTATAACCAATAAATGCAAATCTTCTAGACTCGCCATTTCGTTTCTTCATCAATTTCACATCAGTAACATCACCCTCCTTGGAGAAATGCTCTTTGAGTTTATCTTCGGTATAATATTTAGGGAGCCCTTTTACAATTAATCGTGACATGGGTGATTAGTAGAAAAAGAAAAAATGTATGAGATGAGCTTCATAACTTTTAACAAGAAGCGAAAGAAGAAAAACAAAAAAAAAAAAGCCGCACACATACCCCAATAAAGACACAACACATATTTGGTATCGCCAGACAATGGAATTCATTGATCATCTAGGTATTAGAGTTGAAGATGACGATAGATCAAAGTCCATATTTTTATGGTTTAAAGGAATGTTGTGCTTGTTTATTTTATTAACATATATAATGATATACCAAGTGGTTGCAATAATTTGTACTTTGGCGTCAACTGTGTTTCCAGATTCGGCAAATTTAATACGAAACAATTGTGGTAGTCTCTTTTGGGATTTGGCTCTTTATTTTATGGTATGTACCGTATAGATTCTCGTTGTTGTTGTTGTTGTGTTTTTTTTTTAGATACTAACATTATTCAGCACTTAAACAGAGTGAAATTCAAAATAATTGGTGATTCAATGGATTCTAATCCAGCCATTGTAATAAGTAACCATGCCTCGTTGGCTGACTGTTTTGTGATTCATTATTTATCTCGAATTGCAATATTGGGAGAAAATTTTCTACCAATGCAACAGGAGAAACAATTTTCACTTCCAATTATAAATTTCTTTTCTTGGTTTCTTGTGTGGAGAGTTCCCACAATAAAGATATTGTTACATATGCTAAAGAGTGATGAAAATTGGGAACTAGATCCAAAATCGCTTTCTTTTGTTTTTTCAAGGTTGTTAAAAAGCAAGTTTTCGGAATGGATAGTTCTATTTCCTGAAGTGAATATCTGGTCTTCTGCTGGAGCGGTTTTGCAGCGACAGGTTAGTAATAAGTATTTTTTGCCACAGTTTAATCACTTGTTATATCCTAGATTTTCTGCATTGTTTAACATTATATCCACACTTGACGAATCAAGACCGCATCCATATTTGAATTTATATGATATAACTATAGTTTATTCCCGTCACAACGACAACGGAGAATCAAAATTTATTAACCAACCAACTTTAGTTGATATATTTGCTAGTATAGTTCCAATCACAGTGATAGTATACGTGAAAATCCGCTCTATTAGTAGGGTCCCTACAAAACGGAAAAAATTGGAAAAATATCTCGAAAACTTGTGGGCATACAAAGATAGAGTGATTGCACTGTTGAAGCATGACTATGATAATCACCAGCATCTACGAATCCAAGATAATTTCAAGGTTAGTCTGTAAAATATGTATACTTACTCTTGAATTCTGCCAATAGGTAAACTATATATCCTCGATTTGTTACTCTCATCTCTTTGAATTCTATAGAAATGATCGGTAAATCTATCTCCTTGTATATGTGTCAAGAATTTTTCATCATGTGTAATTACAATCAATTGGAAGTTAGCTTGTTCTTTTCTGTACTCAATAATTCTATTCAATGCACTCGCCAAAGCTTCTGCATTTTCCGCATCTAAATTAGTTGTTGGTTCATCTAATGCAATCATACCACAGTTTGCGCCAAAACATTCAGCCAATGCTAATCGAATTAATATACTTGCTAAAACTTTTTGCCCAGCTGAACATCTTCCTCTCATGTCTAACTCAGAGGAGTCCTTTACCATGACAACTCTATAATTGTAAGATCTGTTCCCCTTGGCTTGAACATTGACATCACTTTTAATAGCAATAGTGGAGATATCTGGACCTTTGTATGTTTGTGACCATAACTCATTCAAAATCCTGTTTATTTCTTCCATTTTAATACTATGATACTTCATGATTGCATTATCTAACGCTTTAGAGTAATTCTGGATATCATTGGAAACTAGCAAATTTGTTTGAAGTTTAATCCATTCTTTATGATATGTTTGGTTAACATCTTTGTATTCTGTTTCCAACTCTTTCTTTAATCCAGATACTTGATCCTTGATTTGTTTAACTTCTCCAATTTTACCTGCATGATCCGACGTCAATGCTGAAATTGCCTCTCTTAATTTTCGTGAATTTTCTTGATACTCATCCTTTCGTGCTTGTGCATTTTCAATGTCCATTGAGTTAAGCTCCAAATCTGTTTCCTCTAGTTTACTAAGTTGTTCACGGTATTCTATGTTTGCAAGAATGTTATGTTCAATACGAGATGCATCCATCACTTCTCTTTCTAGAATTCTCATAGTCTTTGAACAATCTTCAATCTCAACCTCTAAATATTTACAACTTTCCGAAAGCTCACTCATTTTTGTAGTGTTCCTTTCTAATTCTTCTGAGAGATTCTCTTCAAAGTAAACAATATTTTGATAAAGTGCTTTAAATGACGACACCAATTCTTGCAATAAATCAACCTTTTTTGTCATCTCCTCCTCTGTGGCATTAATATCATACTGTACATTTTTCAATAATTTTATTTTTTCCTGTTTGTCCACTTCCAAAATTTCCAAAGTATTTTTGATTTCTTCCAACTTGCTTTCCAGTTTATGTATACCTTCTTCCGTTTCTAAAATTAAATTTTTAACACTAGTAATTTCTAGTAATGATCTTTCTAAATTACTGATTTGTAACTTGGTATCTTTCACTTTATTTTCTAATCTTTGAATTTCTCTTTGTACTTTGTGCTTATTCTCTGTGTGATTGGTTAAATTTTGTCTGGCTTCTTTAAGTTTGTATGTGGTATTCTGTTGTTGCTTTTGCAAATCGGAAACTGATGCAATACCTGTTCCCGAAAAATCTTCTTTTAATTCTTCAAGTTGACTTTCAATTTCTTGAACTTCTGAATTTATCCTAGTGACATCTGAAATTGGTTTCTTCAAAGCTAAACAGCCTTTGAGAGATTCTTTGATTGTCTCCAACTTTTTATTTTCTTGCAATAACTTCGATTCCCTAGACCCAATTTGTTTTTTCAATTCTTCAATTTTTGATTCATGTTTAGTTACATTGGCGAGACATTCTCTGTATGTAACTACTTTCAAGTTGGCAGATTTTACATCATCTAATTCTTTTTTAATTTCTAACGATTGCTCACGAATTTTTTGAATTTTATGTTCATCAACACTTTGTTTCATTTCATTGATAAATTCTTTCAAGCTTCCACCTTCAAACAATCTCTTACATAACAAACAACACTTATTTCTTTCTGCCATATCAATTGCTGAACTTTTAAAATCCTTTGTCACTTCTGCACTGTTGACATCTTCCAGTACATTTCTGTAATTATCTTCCAACTCATTCACTACATTCTCATAATCATCAATCTCGTCATCGCCAATAACTTTGGTTATCTCATCTTTCAAGTTTTCAATATTAGCATTGTTCTCTTGCAAAATCTTTAAAGTTGATTCAAGGGATTTTTTATCATATTCTAAATCATTTTTCAAGTGATTCACTTTTTTTTGTTGATCTTCGTGTCTAATCTCGAAACTTGATAGCTTTTGAGATAAAAGTGATTCTCCAACATCGACATCTAATCTGGACCCAACAACTCTTAAATAATTTTCCCCAGTAGATGAAATAATTTTTTGAATATCAGAACTTTTAAGTTTAACAGAATCTTCTAAGAAAGTCACTTTTGATCGTATTTCAGAGTGCTTGCCACTAGCAGCCAATTTTTTACCAAATTCATCTAATTCAAATTCCAATTTGGAAATTTCTGAATTACCCTCCATAATTTTAGAATCTAAATCCTTAATCTCATTCAAATTCTTTTTATCTTGTAAAGCTTTTGTTGATTGTTCCAATTCTTTTCTCTTTTCATTCAATTCAGTTTCGTCACCTCCTCCAGAATCAACTTTTCTCCTCAAATCTAAGAGCTGTTTTTTGTTTTTGGATATATCATTATTAGCATACTCTTTATGTTGTTCTTCTCTTGAAATTGAGTTGAGTGTGTCTTGTAAAGATTTTTGCTTCTCTGATTCTTTGCTTTTATTATCACTTATCAACTTTTTCTGATATTGGAGTAGCGATTTGTGCTCCTTCTCAAGTTCTGTTTTAAACTTAGAGATATTTTTGGATCTATCATCTGTGACATGTATACCAAATTCTCTGGCATTTTTGTCAATTATTTCAGATATTTTATCCAAATTGGAATCATATTCCTCCTTTTTTGATTTGAGAGACCCATCTAATCTGATTAATTCTTTATATTGACTAGTCTGAGTTTTCAATTTTTCCCCCATTCCTTGAATTTTTGATTGAAGTTCTTCTACTTGATTACTCTTTTCTGAAGTTATTTCATAAAAATTCTCCTGCTTGTTCATCAATTCCAGATCTGAATCCGGTAATATCTCAATTGATGCTTCTGTTCTTTGGAGTTGTTCTTGTAAAGCATATTTCTTGGTCAATAAATTATCATAATCACTCAACGTCCTTTGAAATTCTTGATTAGTTGCAAATAAATCTTCAGCTTCCTTTTCCTTCTGTTCAATTTGAATATTGAGATCTGCAATTTCTTCAGTAAATTGGTCTACTGATTTATTCATCTGGCTTAATTTGTCTTGTACTTTCTTGGCTCTGTCTTTATCAATCTTCAAATGATTTACACTTTGTTCAATCAACTTAATATCTGTACCCATGTCTTTCTTGATACCTTTCAAATTATCCAATACTTTTGTAAATTTAGATGCTTCAAATATATCATCAAATTTTTTCTTTAATACGGCTGGCTCACTCAATGGCCATAAACTTTCATCTTGATGACAAAAAATCACATTCTCCAAAATAGCCGGACTCGCCCCCAAGTAAATAGGAATCTGGGAGTCTAATTCTGTAGTCTTAGAAGAAACACTAATCTTTTCCCCTTTTTCAATAATGGCTAATTGACCTTCCAAAGTTTTGAATGTGACGCCACTAGCACTTTTCGTTGATTTCAGATTTACTTGCACAGATCTAGTGATGATCATTGACTTCCCGTTCACGTTTTTAAATGCTAGCTTAGTTTGACCAACAACAAGAGTACGAGCACATAAACTAGGGTCATGAACGAACGCACCACCTTTAGAATTTGGAGGCAATGATCCCGTAGTTGCGTATTTCAAACATTCAATTACAGTTGTTTTACCACTCCCGTTTTGTCCACAAATCAAAGTTAAAGGGAACCCAAACTGGATCGTTTCATCTGATTCGGGAGTAAATGCACGTATACCTTTAATTGATAACTTATAGATACTAGACATGGCTATTAATAAAAAAAAAAAAGAGAGAACGCGACTTTAAAAATAAAATAAAAATAAAAATAAAAATAAAAATAAAAAGTAGAATAAAAATTGTTTAAAAAAAGTTTTCAAGTTTCTGTACAAGTGATGAGTCTATTTAATATGTGTTTTGGATAATTCTTCAGCAATTGCATCGACAGTCTTATCCTTTTCTTCCAATGAAACACTAGATAATTCTTTTTCTAATTGTTCTAAATCAAGATCTTCTTCTAATTTATCTTCTTCATCTTCATCATCATCTTCTTCTTCTTCACTATCAAGTTCTTCTAATTCATCTAACTCGTCTAACTCACCAAACCCTCTTTCATCAAAAAGATCATTGATTTTTTCAATATGTTCAGAATCTTCTTCAAATCTGTTTCCATTCAATTCCAAGAATTTCAATTTTGGCAATTTGCTTGCAATGGCATCAGCCAAGACTCTCAAACTATCTGCTTCTAATTCATTATATTGCAACTTCAAAGTCACCAAACTAGATTTGACGTCACCAGAATGGAATGCCCTTACCAATTCTAAAGATCCTTTGTTTTTCAATAAAGAGTCATTAAGATTCAATTCAACCAAATCCGGCCAATTGGATAATGATTCAGCAATATGGATTGCACCTCTAGTAGTGATTGTATTATCTTGTAAGTCTAGAACTTCCAACTTTTTATTGTTAGATAAACCTTGATCAACCAATTTAGAAATACCTGCTGGTCTGATACCATTTTGGTATAATCTCACAACTTCCAAATCCTTATGGTTTCTTAAACCAACTGCCAAATAATTTACAGAGCCATTTTCCAATCTATTTCTACCACAGATAAAAGTTTTCAAAGATGGTTTGCCAGCA
This sequence comes from Candida buenavistaensis, assembly GCA_030582575.1. Lineage (NCBI taxonomy): Eukaryota > Fungi > Ascomycota > Pichiomycetes > Serinales > Debaryomycetaceae > Candida > Candida buenavistaensis. The sequence continues at coordinate 6,157 of JAKTXM010000071.1, read as the reverse complement.
GTTTTCTTTGCACGTGCTAATTTATATAAAGATCCTCCAATTCGTGAACCTGCAAATGGACCCATACCATTATTAGACAAAATCAAGTGCTCAATGGAAATAGCTTTAGCCAAGTATGCTTCAATTGGATCAATTGTCTGTAATCCAAATGCATTGTCACTCAAATTTATCAATTTCAAGTTTGGCAATTCCAATAACGCAGGCAACAAGTATTCTAATGATTTTGGAATTTCAGTGTTTAATCTACCAGTGTACAAATCGGAAAAGTCAATTTCAACAATGGAATCTTTGTGTTTCAATAATGCTTTACTCAAAGATTCGGAAGCTTCGATACCGATGGTATTTCCTGAGAAGTCGATTTTGGTGACATCTTTTTTGTCAGTTAATTCTTTAATAAATGGTTCAATATCAGCTGCAGAATTAAATTTCAATTGTTTACCAGCAATAGAGTAAGTAGTTTCTGGAGTGACTCCTAATTCAACCTTGACGAATGCCATTGTAGATGGGTCTGTAAACAGAAACCAGAAGAAATCTGTAAATTTTTCTTTCTATTTGGAATCTGGTCGTGGCGATCGGTACAAAAAAAAACAAAAATTAAAAAATCACCATACTAAAATGGATGACGAAAAATTTTCAGCAAACGAACTAATTCTCCCTTATCAAAAACAATGAACGTATCAGGTAGATACCCACCTCAAGGTGCTAAAGAAGAACCATCAACTTTTGAAAAAATTAAAGAATCTCCAGCTTTTACTATTGGAACTCAAGCTGTTTTATTTGGTCTTGGTGTTTTATTCATCCAATCTCCATTGATGGATATGTTGGTTCCACAATTGTAATTTAGAAGAGACAGAATGCATCATATACTTGTATATATTTGAGAACAATATAAGTTTGTTATTCACGGTAAAGGATGCGATCATTAGAGGATGGCAATTTCGTGCAAAAGATGTATAACCCGAAGGTTGCTCTTAAGGCTTTTGTAGATGCTAATAAGCAGTTGTCAAGGAGACCTACAGCTCTCCTTTTCCTTGTACAACTTCTTCAAGCCCAATTGTGATAAATATAGCTATGTCAATCTGCTGTGCGTTAATTATCGACAATGCTTACTTGTGCCCGGAATATAAAGTGGTTGCGTAGAGAATGAGAAACATATCTTTGATGCAGGGGTAATTCATGATGAAACATATGTTGAGGAAAATACGTGACATCAGAATTATACATAATGAAGATGTTTTCCATCGGTGGCAGGTTTTACAGGTAGCAACTTCTACTTTGAGCGGAAATGTACAGTTTTGTTTTAAGCAAAAAAAAATAACAAAAGTGGGGATAAATTTATTGTTTCCAAGTGCTGATAGTATAATAAAACTGCAGCAATCAATCGTGCCTCTTTAATCGCAAGAATGAATTTCCTTTTTATTGTAAAATCAACACTTCTTATTACAACATAACTCGCTGCTCCAACTGCAAATCACTTTATGACATCCCAAGATCTGCTCAAGTTCTGGAAGCAAAAACATAAATCCATTTGTTTTAGAATCAAGCGTGCATCTGTTGACTGCTGGTAATACTTCGTTTTACATTGAAATTTTTCTTTGATTTTGCGTCTTTCTCGATTTGACTCAAGTGATTTACCCTTCCATGCATAACTATACGCAAGTGTTACCGAAAAAAAAAAAAGGATAAGAGAATATCCCCTGAACTCTATATTTGATCTGGTTGCATTTAGGTTTTCAAACACTATTTGCTTCCAATTGGTGCCACACGTTTTAGCTGTACATTTTAAGGGGTATTTTGATCCCGCGAAAAAAATAAAATAAAAAAAAGAAAAACTCAATATTCCATTCTTGAGTGTGTATGATCTTGAGTCAAAAGATCTGCCGTGGGTCCAATTAGTAGTTCTAGAACCCCCTACAATAATATATTTTTTAAACTTTTTGTTTCAGTGCCTATCACCCTACCGAAACTAGCCAAAAGAGAAGTTTTTACTTTAAAAAGACAAAACCTGCTTCACCTGTGAATGCAATCCTTGAATTTATGGAACACAATAATGAATAATACCAAAAATTGATGCATTTAATTTAAATCAAAACTAAACTTGTATCAGTTTTCATGATCTTAATGCGACCCTACGATTCTCTATTTGACGAATAGTTTATTCTTGTTTTTGTTTTCTTCAAATTGATAACACCCAGATGTTTCAGAAATTTTTAATTACGGTAAATCGTAATTTTGAGTAGCTTTTTTGGCTGGATAGGCGGAAAAGAACAGTTTCAAAGTTTGTCTAGTGGTTTAGAAGAAGGGGATTTTCGTATTTTCTGCGAAGAACTTATATATAGCCTAAATCACTCGAGATTAATTAATTCAATATATCACTACCATATTTTTGGTTAATTTTATTTGACCCTGTTGTATTATGCTTTATGAGACGCCTATACAGAAGCTGCAATCATTACTACAACCCTGAAAAAACCAAAACCTTAATAAAACATCTTATATTTACTATTGAAATAATCAAGTCCATTTTTTCCTTGCAGAAACAAATGCAACTGTCAAATGAAACATGGGAACAAGTCACTTCTGATTATCATAACTTACTGAATTTAATTGACAATTCAATCTCAATCAAAAATTTTGCATTCAAATGTCAGGATATTGTAAATACAAAACTAACTATGGATAGAGAGTATTACAAATCTGCCAAACGATTTCTACTAATTATCAATTTGTTAAATATATTGCCAAACAAGAGAGCTAGCTTAATTAATCAATTGAAAAGAGTATCCAATTTTCATTTTAATTATCATTCATTATCATCTAGAGAACAATCTCAAATGATGGATAAAGTTAAAAGTATACAGAAAAAAAAAGAATTTAAAAATTTGTCATTACATTTAGCTTTTTTACTAGAGTTTTCGGGATATATATTCACGAAACAGTTTAAATATAATTGTCATGTACTATATCGATTATCCCAAAAAGAAAGTGAGAATAGGTCCAAGAGTCTTCAGAGATTAGATTTAGAGTCATTGGGTGTAGATAGCAGCTTCCTGTCTTATGCATCAAGTCACGGCCCATACCAGTAGTATATTCGGTCCTAACATATTGTGGGTGCTATAGCACATATTTAAGATCCCCGTACTTCGGATGAATTATTTTTTGAAAGATCAACGGTTGTCGATCTCACGACTTGATTACGTTTCAGGATTCTTGGAAATAGATTAAAATACACGAAAAAAACGGCTTGTCTAAATATTAGTAAAATAGAAACCTAGCATTACTCGAATTGTAGTCTACGGTGATTTATGGTAAATCTTATATTGTAAGTCATGTACTGTTCCTTAAAGACAACATACTGATCAGCTTGTAGAGTTACCAGAATTCTCTTTTCCTTGGTGAAAAATATGTTACCTATGTGTTCTCCTTCATGGTCTGATATCTTCTGGTATATCAGATGTTGCAACCGCTAGATCAAAATAAATGTGGGGTATGGAGGAAAAAAAAAACTGGCGCAATATAGATATCTTAGGAACTTCGTAAGGGGCTCTCGTGTATTAAGAGATTGTACAGCTTCCAATCAGACCATTTGAAAAGGAATCATCCGATAAATTAGTTCGTCTTATGACAGTTTTGACATTTCAGCTTAAATGGTGGAGTGCTTACTCTTTGGAACTATCTCTCTACTCTGTTTGTAAGAATTCGTGTAACTAACACATATCAAATATATATATATATATATATATATATATCACGTGACTACAAATTGTACCTCGGTAAACATGTGAAACTTATTTCCTCGGCAATGAAAAGAACTCGCGGATCTTTTTTTTAAAAAAAAAAGATAATTCTTTCTCGTTGTAATTTTCCACGCGGTAAAGATCGTTTCGGTCGTACAATGGACGTAGTCTCCACGACTGTTATTTGTTTGATCAAGTGGCAAAAACTACAATGTAACGTGTAGGAAGAGCCGAGCTTGATATCAAATGTTTATCCCAGAGAGACATTTGAGGGGCTTTTCTGAACCTCCTTGATTAAGTGGTTTCTATTTAATAGACTATATTTATATATTCGGTATCCGTTATTGGCTATCGGTATGAAGTTGAAAAAATTTGTGGAGTACGAAAATTTTTTATTTAGTGGAGTGAACATTTCCCCCCGCGATTTAACTTGTGAATTTTTTTTTTCCGTCGGTACCTATAATCCTTGTGATAATATAAAACCACAAGTAAATTTCCAAAAACAAAATTCTTAATTTTTCTTTTTCTTTCTTCATCATTATTTGATACATTTTTATCACTAAATTATATAATGGCTTTTACTAGAAAGAATGTTAGTTTGTTTGAGGGTCCAGACCCAAGAACCTCTATTCAAACTGAAAGACAAAACAACAAATTCAACCCACAAAAAATGAACTACTTTTTAGAAGGTTCTGAAGCAAGATCTGAATTAAACAAAGCTTTGGCACAACAAATGGAAAGAGATCCAATTTTATTCACTGATGGTTCATACTATGATTTGACTAAAGATCAACAAAGAGAATTAACTGTGCTTAAAATTAACAGATTGGCTAGATATAGAGAAACCGATTCCATTGAAACTTTTAACAAAAGATTATCATTGATTGGTCTTTTTGATCCACAAGTTGGTACTAGAATTGGAATTAACTTGGGTTTATTCCTCTCTTGTGTTAAAGGTAATGGTACTGCTCAACAAATTAAATATTGGTCTATCGACAAAGAAACCCACAATGTCAAAGGTATTTACGGTTGTTTCGGTATGACTGAATTAGCTCACGGTTCTAATGTTGCTGGTTTAGAAACTACTGCCACTTTTGACAAAGAAAACGATGAATTCGTTATTAACACCCCACATATTGGTGCTACTAAATGGTGGATTGGTGGTGCTGCTCATTCTGCCACTCACTGTTCTGTTTACGCTAGATTGATTGTTGATGGCGAAGATTATGGTGTCAAAACTTTTGTTGTTCCATTGAGAGATACCAATCACGATCTTTATCCAGGTGTTACCGTTGGTGATATTGGTGCTAAGATGGGTAGAGATGGTATTGATAACGGTTGGATCCAATTCTCTAACGTTAGAATTCCAAGATTCTTTATGTTGCAAAAATTCTGTAAAGTTTCCGCTGATGGTGAAGTTGTCTTACCTCCATTAGAACAATTATCATACTCCGCTTTATTGGGTGGTAGAGTCATGATGGTCTTGGATTCTTATAGAATGTTAGCAAGAATGTCCACTATTGCCTTGAGATATGCAATTGGTAGAAGACAATTTAAAGGTGACAATGTCGACAAGAATGATCCAAATGCTTTGGAAACTCAATTGATTGACTATCCATTACATCAAAAGAGATTATTCCCATATTTAGCAGCTGCTTATGTCATCTCTGCTGGTGCCCTTAAAGTTGAACATACTATTGAAACCACTTTGAATGAATTGGATATTGCTGTTGAAAAACAAGATCAGAAAGCTATTTTCAAATCTATTGATGATATGAAATCATTGTTTGTTGACTCTGGTTCTTTGAAATCTACTGCTACTTGGTTAGCTGCTGAAGCTATTGATCAATGTAGACAAGCATGTGGTGGTCATGGTTATTCTTCTTACAATGGTTTTGGTAAAGCTTACAACGATTGGGTAGTTCAATGTACTTGGGAAGGTGACAACAATGTCTTGGGTATGAGTGTTGGTAAACCAATTGTCAAGGATGTTATTAATCTCGAAGACAAAGGTAAAAAAGTTAGAGGTACCTCTTCTTACTTGAATCAATTGAAAGAATACACAGGTTCTAACAGTTCTAAAGTTGTTTTGGATTCTGTTGCTGACTTGGATGATGTTAAGAAGGTCCTCAAGGCTATTGAAGTTGCCATCATCAGATTAGCTTCTGAGTCTGCTTCTATTGTCAGAAAGGAATCTTTTGATTATGTTGGTGCCGAATTAGTTCAAATTTCTAAATTGAATGCTCACTACTACGTTTTAACCGAATACGTTAAAAGAGTTGAAGAATTCCAAGACAAAGAATTGGCTCCATACTTGCTTACTCTTGCTAGATTCTACGCTGCTGCTATTGTTTTGGATAAATTTGCCGGTGTTTTCTTGACTTTCAATGTTGCTTCCACCAAAGCTATCACTGAATTGG
>JAKTXM010000070.1:35486-49505 GCA_030582575.1 Candida buenavistaensis | reverse complement strand
TTAAATCAAAAACTAAACCAAAATTCGAAGTGAAGAAATGGACAGCAGTAGCGTTTTGGTCATGGGATATACAAGTTGAAACATGTGCAATTTGCAGAAATCATTTGATGGAACCATGTATTGAATGTCAACCTAATTCAATGGCTAATGCCGCTGTGGAGGATTGTAAACCTGCTTGGGGTGTATGTAACCATGCTTACCATTTACATTGTATCAGAAGATGGTTGAAAACTAGAAACGCGTGTCCTTTGGATAATCACGAATGGACGTATCAAAAATTTGGTACCTAAAGAAGGAGGTGTGTTTTTGCTACATAGTATGAAATATATACATTACTGTTTTGAGTTGTTATATCTCCAACTTCTCTTAAATGTACCTAATATGACAAAATTCAAACATGATTCCTCAATATCAGAAATCAAGTTTCCTTGGTTTATATCACCCACCATCTCTATGAAAAAAACATACTGCCATGGTTGTAACTTAGCAGGTCTTGAATTAATAGATGTCAAGTTAATTCCATATTCTTTAAATTTGACCAACACATCACATAACGCACCAGGATCATCATGATTCAACGTCAACATAATCGATGACACGGTTGTGGTCCCCTCGTCTGCGAGATGATCGTACCCCAAAACCAAGAACCTCGTTGTATTATTCGGGTTGTCCTCTATGTTCTCTCTTAGTATAGGCAATCCATATAACTCAGAACTCATAAATGAGGAAATGGCAGCGGCCGTACCTGTCTTGTCTTGGCTCACGATCTCGGCTGCCTTTGACGTTGAACCAACATCTATCCTCGTCGCTTTAGGGAATTCCAATAAAAATTTGTTAACTTGGGTCCATACTTGAGGATGTGAATATATCGTAGTGATGTCGTTCACATTGGAGACTTTGCTAAGTAAATTATGGTGAATGGAGACAAATTGTTCAGCTACGATTTTAAACTTTGGTTCATTATCTCCAAAAAATCTATCCCTCAATAAATCATAGGTAAACACAACTTGTCCATTGGTAGAGTTCTCAAATGGCACTACTGCGTAGTCGACCTGTTTCAGATCTATGGCATCAAAACAATCACCGATGGATTGTTGGGGATAAATTGATGCATTGGTACCAAATTGTTGGATAAGTGCCTATGTAAGTTGTTAGTAATGTGCAGTGTATAAATAAAAGGAGGTTAAACATACTTGATGGGTATAAGTACCTTCGGGACCTAGGAATGCTACTTTCATGGTCATCTATAGTTTTGTTGTTGGGATGGTAGAACATTTTTCAAACATTTCCGCACTTCTCAAAGTTACAGCCGGTCCCGGTTTCTCAAAGAAAAAATTAAATCAACTAAATTGACTTCCAATTTTTCAAAAAGATAAATTATGGCTACTCATAATTCATCTCAGACTAATTCAAAGACAATTAAGTTAAAAGTTCGGTCAAATTTTATCGCACAGAGTAAAAGAGAAAATAGGCGTGTGATCGTAGGTGGCTCTGCTATTAAAATTGAGACTCGGTAACGATCCACTAAATAATCTAAAATAAAACCCCATAATATTGGTAAAAACCCACATGACAAAAAAGAACTATAAACAAGTTATAACCTTGTAAAACAAAAAAAAAAATTATTGAAAAAATTATTGTATTATTAATGGACTTAAATAGTATTACATTATCATTCTCCTCCAAATTAGATTTCTTCAACAATGGTACCTCTTTCGGAAACATAGATACCATCCAAGAATTTACGAATATCCTTGTTTCTGACACGACAGATTTGTTGGATATCAGCAGCGTTTTGGGAAACAGCTTCCAAAGAGTTACCGGAGACAATCAATTCATCCTTTTGAGTGGTAGAAAGTTCCATGGTGACACCTTCTTGGATTTTAACTTCTCTGACTCTCTTTTCACCCAAGAAGTTTCTAATTTCAACGTAATCTTGACCATCTTTAGTGATGACGTTGACATTGATTGGGAAATGCGCATAGACAAATCTCATCTTGTATTTGTAACCTTTAGTGACACCAGTAATCAAGTTAGCAATCAAAGATTTGACAGTTCTTAAAGCAGCAACGTGCTTTCTGTCACCGTTGTGAACAGTGATTTTGACAGCTCTGTTGTTGATTTTGTTAAAAGTAACATCAATGTGTTTCAAGTCCTTGGTTAATTCACCTCTTGGACCAGTGACTTTGACAACTCTAGCTTTAATGTCAACGGTAACACCTTCTGGGATATCTAAAATTTGATCAGTTTGAATGTACTTCATTGTATTTTGGTTTCTGTGTGTACAGAAGAAAAAGGAATGGAAGATTGAAAAACTTTTTTTTTTTCACAATACTAAGTATGGGAGAGGACCAAAACGGAAATGTAATTAATGTGGTAGCGCATAATAATGTTTTTTCTTTTGTTCATTTTTTCCCCTATGCAGAACTTTAAAACGTGCGTTAGGGCTGTAACCCTATACCTTTATTAGTATTATTATTATTTTTGTTGTTGCTATTGTTGATGTTGCAGCTTTTTCTAAAACCTATAAATCTGGAGTTCCTTTTATTCTTACTATCTAGTCTACTTAATCGGTTTGTTCATCTAAAGTTTTAAAGTACATTGGCTTACTGTCTTTTGGATAAGTAACACCATTTGAAATCAATTTAGCAAAAGCTTTAGCAAAGTCTTCGAAGAACAAATCTTGATCTTTGGCGTACATCTTGACATATTTTAAAAAGTGTGATTCTTCTTTCAAGGCCATATCAGTTGGCAACATCATAAATTCATTGGTTTCGTCATCTTCGTATTGTTTTTTACCACTCCAATTCTTGACGTGCCAATCACCTAACAAAGTAGTGTAGAAAACATTGGTAAATTGGTTGAATGAAGGACCCCATGGACCATCGTAACCAGAATTGTGTGTATGACATCTACCCAAAACGTGAGCACCAATCAAAGCAACGGTTTCTCTATCATCGAAACCTAATCTAGTGAAAATCTTTTTAACATACTTACCGTCTCTAGAAGCATCTGGTAATCTTCCGTTTGGTGGAACATTGGCAGCGGCATTGTCATCAACTCTACCTGGTCTCCATTCAATTTTTGGACCACCGGATTCTTGAACGGCAGCAACACCACCCAAAGTCCATAAATCACCTCTGGAAAGCCATGGATGTCTAACCAAGAATTCAGCCAAGAATTCACGACCAACTTGTAAACCGGCATTTTCAGGATCAAATTCTTCTGGTGCAAAAATCATAGTACCACCATAAGAACCACCAGAGTTGTCTGATTTGTCATAGCTTCCAGAAGCATGCCATGCCAATCTTAATAATTGACCATAGTAACCAGAATTGTGATCAAATTCCAAATTTTCATCAATCTTGGTAGCTATCTCGTTATAAACTTTTTGGTAGTCATCTTGGGTTTTGCCTTCAGGAACCTTAGCTACTTTAAGGTTTTTTGCAGAAGCTCCAGCAAAAAATGCTTTGGCAACGTTACCACCGTTGTTGTTGTTGTTATTGTTGTTGTTGTTGTTGTTTTGGTTGAAGTTGTTGTTGTAGAAATAACTGGCCACTGCGGCAGAACCAGCTACCCCAAGTAAACCTTTAGCGAGTTTTCCGTAATTAAATCTTGAAGTCTTGGCAATTCTGCCTACATTAGGAGCAATACTAGCCATAATTTATGATTAGATAAAGTGTGTCTTAAAAAAGTTAAGATCTTCTTAAAAAAAAAAGAAAAATAAAAAAAAAAAGGGGAAATACCTTAGATTTTGTTCTTTTATGTTCTATTTATACAATTTTTGAGAATTTTGGAAAAGCGGAGCAAAAGGGGAGAGGAGTCGACGGTGATAGCAATTGCATTCCCGCAATGAGAAAAAATAAAATAAAAATAAAAATAATAAGAAAAATTACAATAATTACATTAGTGCCTCCACTAAGCAGAACATAAAGTGGTAACCCCCACTGGGTAATCTCGTTGATCCTAGTCAGTAGATAGTTTATACGTCGATATTGAGACATGCTATGGTTAATGCCGCGGGTGTGGGGGGGGGTTAAATTTTTCTTTTTTGGAGAGAGATCTAGAACCTTCAGCGACATTAGTTATGGTGACAAGTTTTAAATTAATAATCATACACCAAATATTTGCGCTCAATGTCCCCCCCCCCCCAAACACTTATATATTATCATTTTTTCTTATATTGCACCACTTTTAGTTACACTCATTACTGTTTATTCGAAGTGAGCGTTGTGGGTCGATTTTTTTAAACTTCAGAATTTGCAGCATTCTTTTTCGCTCCGTAGCCACCCCTCAAAAAAAAAATCCTGTATATAAAAGTAATCCTAATTAAATAATTTATGATTGGCTGGTTCATATTACTTATCCACAATACGATCTCATGATTCTATATATCTACAATCTTTTATAATTATACATATATATGCATTAAATGTTTAAATATTACAAATAATAAAAAATAAAACAAGTTTATAGACTCAATTATTTATTGATTAGTCAATTTCTCATCAAGTAAATTTTCAATTACTGTTGCATCAGTATACACAAATGAGCCTTCTTCATTATATGTCTTTGCATTGAGACACATTTGTTTCAATTCACCGATAAACTCTTCAAAACTTCCAAACACCCCATCCAACAATTGCTTTTTGACTTGATTTATAGATATAGCTTTTTTAATAATCAGATAATAATCTGTGTATAATTTACGAGATGGTAATTTCATGAAAATATCACTCAAGTTATGACCATCGTTTTTATCTGTCAAAGATGTTATTTCCTCAATAACAGCTAAACATTTCGCTGTGAATTCATCTGTTTCTGGTTCATTCTCATCACCTGTAATCAGATTTTCTTCAAAAACATCATCGTCAACATGAGGCAATGGAGTTCGAGCACGACGTTGGCGTTTTCTTGGTTGTGCTGCATCTTCAAAATCTTCATCATCTTCTTCACCAACTTCATCATCTTTGATATCTTCTTCTAATAAACCTTCTCTTATAGCCTTATTTCTCTTTCTTTTGGCAATACGCGATTCTTTACGTCTAATAGCTGCTTCCACTGAATCTTCATCATCATCCATTGCTTTCAACCATTGTTCTTCACTTAAACCATCATCATATCTAACCACCTTCTTTTCTCTCATTTTTGTCAACTCGTTGTTATTCTTTTCAAAATGATGGGCTACGTCCTCAGTAAAAACCGGTGGTAATTCATCCTTTTCAATTAATCTAGATTTCAACGATTTCTCATGCAATTTCCTTTCTTTATCCATAGAATTGAACAATACCTTCTCTTCTTCTGAACGAGCTAAAATTTCATTCAATTCCTCATCGTCCAATGAATCATTTTCTTCATTATCAGCTCCTTTTGCGTCGGCTTCTAATAAAGATTTCAAGAACGCTTCTTGTTCTTCAGCTGTTGATTTATTATCGAACTTACCTGCTTGAATGACTTTACCGTCAATATCCAATTTTTGATGAGCTCTTTCCAAAATCATTTCTTCAACTGAATCATTAGTGATTAATCTTAAAATTCGAACTTCATTTTTTTGTCCAATTCTATGAGCACGATCTTGTGCTTGTAAATCTTGATGTGGATTCCAGTCCGTATCAAATATAATCACAGTATCTGCTGTTTGTAAATTCAAACCTAAACCACCAGCTCTTGTAGATAACAAGAAACAAAAATATTCAGAATTTGGCGCATTAAAAGCTTTTAACATATCTTGACGATCTTCAGCTTTAGTAGAACCATCCAATCTTAAATATTTCATATCTCTCCATCTAAGAAAATCTTCCATAATATCCATGATTTGAGTCATTTGAAAGAACATTAAAACACGATGACCGGTTTTTTCAAATTTTGGTAAAACTCTATCTAATAATTCAAATTTACCACTAACTCTCCAAATTAAATCATTAGTAAGTTTCAGTGAGTTCAAAACAGTCTCCACCTCCTCAAAAACAAAAGGATGATTACATATTTTTCTCAATTGCATAATTTTATTGTTCAATCCTTTGATACCACTCTTGGCACCTCCAACGTTGGCTCCAACAAATAAGGCATTATGTCTCAATAGTTGTTGATATAATACAAATTGTAAACCAGACAAGTTACATTTCAATACCTTTTCTACTTTATCTGGCAAGTCCTTTTCGACGTCCTTTTTCAACCTTCTCAATAAGAATGGTCTAAGGACTTTGTGCAATCTTCTAATCACCAATAAAGATTCTTCTTCAGTCAACTCTAACTTTTCTTGATTCCCAGTGTTTGCAAATGGAGTGTTAAACCAATCGTCGAAAGATTGTACGGAGTTGAAAATTCCAGGCAAAACAAAATTTAACAACGCCCATAATTCAGGTAAATTATTTTGTAATGGAGTACCAGTTAAAATTAATCTATTTTTTGTTTTATAATGTTTTTTTAATGTTTGTGATAATTTGGATTGAGCATTTTTCATTCTATGACCTTCATCAATAATCATATGTGAATAATGGTATTTACATAACAATGGACTTTCACGAATGATGTATTCATACGTGGTTAATAAAACTTGAAAGTTACCATATCTAATATCTGGTCTCAAAGAACCTCTTTGTTGTTGTGATCCTTTATAAACAATCACTTTTACCGATGGTGCCCATTTCTCGAATTCCATAGTCCAATTCGTTATAGTTGAAAGTGGTACAATTACAAGAAACTTACTTTCATGTTTCTTTTCTATGAGGTATGTAATCAATGATATCGATTGAATGGTCTTACCCAAACCCATTTCATCTGCTAAAATACCATTAAGATGGTTGTTGTATAATGAAACCATCCATTCTAAACCTTTGATTTGATACTCTTTCAATTTACCACCAACTAAAATGGTTGGCTGCTCTTCAATCTTTTCTTTTATTTTATGGGCAACTTCGTAATAATCTGTTTTTTCACGTAACTCGGCCTTATCAAGTCCAATGGTTTGATTGTCCACGATAGCCTCTGGACTACCACTTCTTGGTGTTCCTAAGGCACCACCACTCGATTCGGCTTGTTGTGCTCTGACTTTTTCTGTCAATGAATCCAAGAATGTATTTGTTTGTTTCAAAAGATGAGTAATTCTATGATCTTTTGTTTCATCCAACAATTTAAGATATGCTTCCTCATCATTGGAACGTAAAGCTTGCAATCTTTGTTTTGCAGTTTTTTCTAATTTTTTACTCTCTTCCTTTTCTGTGGTTTGATGGAAATTGCTAATTTGTTTGACCAAATAATGAGAACGGTAGTTATCTCTTGTATACTTTACATTACTACGATCAATTGAACTTTCCAAAATAACTTCTAGCTTTTCAATATGCTGTTTACGTTTTGCTTCTTTGGCTTCTTGTTTCTTCAATTCCTCAAGTTGTACTGCCAATAATTGTGGATTTCTTTGTTCCACTTTGGCTCTAACATGGAAGGATCTCTTTTCCAGCAATGCAAGCGGGAGTAATTTTAAATCTGGGTCAACATACTTGACCTGTTGAGCTTCATGTGCCAAGACATTGTGTCTTAATATTTTTTGTTTAGCCAATAACCTAAGTGCTTTAAGTTCAATCAAAGCCAGAATCTTGAATTCGTCGATACTTGTATTTTCACCAAATGTACCAATGTTGGCAGGCAAATTTTCCAATTCTTTTAGTCTTTGAGATATTTTATTGCTTATTGTTCTTTCAGTTGGTGTAGATCCCAATAAATCACTATCATTCGGCGGTATTTTGATTCCGAAATTCTTTGCTTTGGTTTCATAATCTGTATCCAAAGTAGACAAACGATTTAAAATTTTTTCCACTAAAGCATCTTTGTTGATTTTAACAGCATTGTCAGCAAATTCTACTTGTAAGCTTTCTGGTAAATCATAGTCTTTTGACAAAAGCAATAAACCAGCGATTTGCTTTTCAAATAAATCGTTGTCAAAACCAGAATCTTCGCCTTTTTGGGAAAATAATTCTTTTGTAAACCCCTTTTCATTATTTACAAAATCTTCATGTTCTTTACTGATTTCAGCTAGAACATATTCAATGTTATCCTTTGATTTTGCATTGGTATCTTCAAATTTAGTGGTGTTTTTATAATCTGAGTTGTCAAATTCTTCCTTCTGTTTTTTAGTTTCTGAAAGCAACTTATAATACTTGTCTAATAATTCATTCAATTGTTCTTTACTAGTTGGGTAGGTAATAGAGTTTGTTGAAGCATGATGAGATGGTGACTCGTTTAAAGAGCCATTTCCATTTGCAATAGTAGTACCATTCATATTTTCAATTTAATACAATTATTGATGCAAAACAAAAGGTCTGTGAAAAAATGATTTGACTAATGAAAATTTCCAATGAAAAAGTTGTTTAAAAATTAAAAATTAAAAATTAAGTACCATGGAATTTAAAATAAGCACCTATTCACTTATATTAATTTCGTTTGTCTCTTTTAAAGAAAGTCGTCTATTGGTTTTTTGTTTAGTTCTATGTGGTTTATTCAAAAATGTCTTGATTGATTGTTTAGAATTTCAATAGTTTGGTTGTAAAAAAAAAAAAAAAAAATAAATAAAGATGTCTTAAAATTGGAAAAGTAGTTGTGTATTTTTTTTTTTTCTGTTTGTTCATTTTGTAATTCATGAACCAACAGAAAAAATGTATCGTGGTACACGACCCAACCAATACTGCGGCAATGGCAACAACAGCAGCAGTAGTAGTAGCAACCACAATGATAATAACCAAGTACTATTAAATTATAATTAAAGTCGAGACTAATGAATACGGTATTATGTGGTAGTTTGTGGCTTACAATTGCATGTATAGTAGTGCTTTTGGACTAACGAAATTGTTGCCCACCGAATTCTATGTTGTGTATCCTGTAAAACCGTCCTCGGAATTAGCCAATGGTATTTACTTAACCGTCGCGGCTCTATTAGCTAAAATGTCTACTACTACTACTACTACTACTACCACTACATATCAGCGTATATTACAACAAACCATCATTGTCACGTTTGATATACAATCTTATACCAAAAGCGTGTTAAGGTGGAAAACTTTTTTTGCTCTTTTATTTTTTATTTTTTTTTCTAGTTTTTTTTTTTTCAGATCCAACATTGCACCATCTTATTCCACTAATAACCACAATCATGTTTTCATTAGGACTACAAAGCAGACTCTTAACCAAGAAAGCAGTATCATCCGGTATTCGATTTAATTCTACCAGTGCTGTTCAACCAAAATTAACCTGGGTCGATTATTTCCAATTGAAGAAACAAAATAATAGAATAAATACTATTGCTAGTGTATTCACTGGGCTCACCGGTGCATTTATTACATTGAGTTATTTAGGAAACATTGAAATCGATGTTGAGAAACCAATAATGGGTTTTGATCCTTTGATGGTTATGGGAGGTGCTGTTGTATTAGGTGGATTTGCTGGATTTTTAGTCGGTCCGTTTATTGGAACTTATGTATTCCGTTTGACTAATAGATCTGCTTTACAACAATTTGAAGTCAAAAATACCGAGTTTTTATCCAGACTCAAAACAAACAGGCCAGATCCTTCTTCACAAAGTTTTTCTAACCCAATTCCTGATTACTATGGTGAAAAAATATACTCATTAAAAGATTACCAACAATGGTTGAGAGATTGTAATGCTTTCAGAAGAAAGGCAAAGGAATTTCTTTAGGCTAATTAATGTATATATACAAAGTCGATAATTTTGCCATAATACATATTCTTTTTTCTATAAACTTGAAATATTCGATAATGTAGTGTATTTAACTTGTGCCATCAGAATAGTTTTGTTAGTCAAATCATATACAAGATACGCTCTTCTTAAAAAATTATCACCTAATATGGAAGCTGAATTTCTATCCACTCCAAAATGGCACTTAGAGCTATCGCTGTTGTCTTTTATTAAAAATTCAGATAACGGGATGGAAATACTTACACCTTTAGTAAATTTAAAATCAATTGATCCAGAAATGTTACATTTTAAAACATATGATCCCGAGTTGTCATCCCATGTGGCACCAACTACATTTGCCAAATTATCAGCAATATCTTGTGGCAATCCACAAAGAGTGGTTCCTGAATCCAAAATTGGAGTAGTAGAAGCATTGACTGTGGTACCAGCAATAGTAATTGAACTCAATTTAACTCGTAATTCGTTAGATGAAGTTAACGGTAATGGGATCAATGAACCTGTATACTTGGCATTATCCACGCCACCAAAAATGATTGTTCCGGAGGTAGCATCTTTGGAATTTAAATACAATGAGTATGCATTTTTATTTATAGTTCCTTGATTATGTAAAGTGGCTGGGACGTTGTCGTAGGAATCGGTAAACCCAATCCCCATTATTCCTTGATTAACAAAAGTAGAGTTGGCATCTGCAAATCTCTGATTCTTAATGGAAGCACCTCCAAAACCAATAGTATCGTTGTACCAAGTTCCTTCAGAAGAGGACCCATCTATATATGCAATGGTAAATTTTTCATTCAAATTTTTAGAGCTAACTGACGATGAAGGATCATAAGTACCATCTTGTTTACAAAAATCTGAAGATTGTCTACCTGAAAATTGACATTTTGCTGAAACGTCAACTACCCATAGATCTGAAGATCCTGTATCAATAATAACTGTCTGTTTCTGTTTGTTGGATCCAATTGTGATTTCTGTAGCGTACGAATTACCTTCGTTAATTAAACTTGTTTGAACGTTTTCTCTTTGGAATAAATCGCCATGGAAAAAAGCATCAAACGCTCTTCTAATAACGTTAAACTCTAATGTGATGTATTTAGCTGATGGTATAGTTGGGCCATCTGGTAAAATGAGTCCGTGGACTAGGGAAAGAGTTAAGACTATAGCAGCTAGCATGTTTAATGTGTGAATTTTCAATAATCGTAGAGCCCTTCATCCACTATTTATAGTATCTCTGTAGAACTATTTTTTATTGAAGATTAAAATAGAATTAAAAATAAAATCCAGCCATCACCATCCAAACAATAGAAATGTTTATTGTTTGCAATTTTAATTCATTTTTGTGTCATATTTGGTGTACCTTGCTTTGAATCTGGCAGTGATGACTTCAGAATCCAACCGAATATCTTGCTTGCAGCTTCTTCAAGTAATTAGATCTTACAGCTAATTTATAATATCCAATTGTAGTGGTCCGTGTGCTGGAAATTGGTAGAAATTGCTGTCACCTGATGGAATGCCAATAGAGTCAATAACAACTAGTTTCTGGAGTTTCCCAAAATTTTAGCTACTACTTAACAACTTACCGGAAGTAACATTTACCTTATTAATTTTGTCTCAATCGTTGCTGCAAAATTTGTTGTCAATATTTTTAATCCAATTTTTGGACAAATACCTTGGTAATTAATTCAAATAAAAATGTTTATTAAATACTAAATCCAATTCCAATGAGCATTTATGTTACTTCTTTAATTGAAAAAGATTATTTTAAAGCGGAGAGTACTATATTAACAGAATTTATGGGATTTAAAAGGCAACGGTTCGTTAAATCTTTTACATGGTATAGTAAACCGCAAATAATAGAAATTTTACACTACTAGCATTGTGACGCAGTGGAAGCGTGCGAGGCTCATAACCTCGAAGTCCCTGGATCGAAACCAGGCAATGCTAAGTATAATTTTTTTTTTTTTTAATCTTAATAAAAGATTTGGAATGCTTTATTTTTGATTAGTTTCATAAAGTATCTTAGAGACCAAGTTATTTGATATTTTATTTTAGTAGTTTTTCTTAAAGTCGCGTGGATTAACATTTAACTTTTTGAATATTCTAATGCGTAATATTTTAAAATGAAGAAATAATAATAAAATAAAATAGAGAGATCAGTAATTACGTGGTCAATCGAGAACATAAAAAAAAAAAAAAAAAAAAAAATTGGTTGAAAATATTTAACACCCATTCTTTTTTTAATCAACCGTTACAACCAAAGAAACAAATGGCTTTACAAACACCTAAACAACGAGCTGCAAACTCTAGATTTGAAAAGAAAAACACCAATCAATGGGGGAAAGTAAAGAAAGAAAATACAAAGACTGAGTACCCAGTGTCCAAATCGTGGTTATTTGTTTTATTATTCTTAGTTTGCGGAGGTGCTGTATTGGAATTAATAAGATTGATATTCTAAAATTAGTATTTTTTTATTAAGCTCATCATATCCACTTTGCTTTGAGATTACCATGTATAATACTGAGTTTTAACGTTGGAACAGGAAAGTTAATGTACGAGAAAGTAAACAAGTTAATATACGTGTTTTGTATTATATTTTCGACACATTTTATCGCGCATCGCTACTGACTCTATTTTCGAGCTAATAAACAATACTGGATGTATATTATTCCACCGAATAAGTATATAAAAAACAATATAAATAGAACTAAATATTTAGTCGAAAGTATAAAATAAAATAGGGGGTATCACAAAATTATAAGAAAAGAAAAGGATTAGATCATCATCAAGAAGATCACACCAAAGAAGGACAACAAACCGCCAGCTGGCAAGTTTCTTTTAGCAAAACCTTCAAAACTTGACACACTTGCAGTTTCAACAGCAGCAACACTAGTAGAAGATTCAATAGTAGCAGTTTCAGTAGCTTCTAAATCTCTTTTACCGACTTCTAAAAAGGTAGGTGCAGCAATTGCAAAGTGATTATTAATATCGAGTTTGAAGACCTTAACACCTTGAGTTGGACAGTAAGTAGTATAAGTAGTAACAGTCTCCAAGTCAGTAAGTGTGACAACAGTAACACCAGTAGTAACTGTGTGGTGACCACACCCGTTATCGGAACAACTTGTGACTGTCAAAACAGTAGTCAGGGAAACAGTATAAGTGGTGGAAGAAGTACTCCAAGATGTTGAGTCAAATGAAGTAGATGATGGAACCAAAGTGGATGATGGAACAGCAGATGAAGAAGCAAAGCTGCTAGATGGAGCACTTGATGAAGCTGGAACAGATGATGAAGCTGGAGCACTTGAAGAAGCGAAGCTACTAGATGGAGCACTTGATGAAACTGGAGC
This sequence comes from Candida buenavistaensis, assembly GCA_030582575.1. NCBI lineage: Eukaryota > Fungi > Ascomycota > Pichiomycetes > Serinales > Debaryomycetaceae > Candida > Candida buenavistaensis. The sequence continues at coordinate 36,452 of JAKTXM010000070.1, read as the reverse complement.
ACTTGAAGAAGCGAAGCTGCTAGATGGAGCACTTGATGAAGCTGGAGCACTTGATGAAACTGGAGCACTTGAAGAAGCGAAGCTGCTAGATGGAGCACTTGATGAAGCATGTGAATGATCGGAAGTGGAAGAAACTTCAACACTAGAATGATCAGAAGATACAGATACAGAAGAACTCAAATCATTGGAGTTTTCAGAAGTTGAACTAGTGACAGTTTCAGTAGTAGTTAAAGGACAGTAGGTAGTGTAGGTAGTGACTGTATTTTCGGTAGTGACAGTAACAACAGTAACACCAGTAGTAACGTGACTTGCAGTACAAACGTGATCAGAACAGTGAGTAGTTGTAATGACAGTAGTGGTATGGGCAGTGTGAGTAACAAATGAAGTGGAGAAATCTTCTGAAGCAGATCCGGAAGTACTAGTGTGAGAACTTTCCAAACTTGAAGATGGCTGATGAGAACTTTCTGAGCTAGAAGCAACAGATGAAGATGGGAATTCACTGGCAGAACTCAATGAAACATGACTCGATGGATCAACAGATGAGTGAGCACCAGATGAGTGGGATGCAGATGATTCAACAGACGAAGCAAAGCTACTTGATGGAGCACCAGATGAGTGGGATGCGGAGGATTCAACAGAAGAAGCAAAGCTACTTGATGGAGCACCAGACGAGTGGGATGCAGATGATTCAACAGAAGAAGCAAAGCTACTTGATGGAGCACCAGACGAGTGGGATGCAGATGATTCAACAGAAGAAGCAAAGCTACTTGATGGAGCACCAGACGAGTGGGATGCAGATGATTCAACAGACGAAGCAAAGCTACTTGATGGAGCACCAGATGAGTGGGATGCAGATGATTCAACAGACGAAGCAAAGCTACTTGATGGAGCACCAGATGAGTGGGATGCAGATGATTCAACAGACGAAGCAAAGCTACTTGATGGAGCACCAGATGAGTGGGATGC
>JAKTXM010000070.1:0-35386 GCA_030582575.1 Candida buenavistaensis | reverse complement strand
ACGAGTGGGATGCAGATGATTCAACAGAAGAAGCAAAGCTACTTGATGGAGCACCAGATGAGTGGGATGCGGAGGATTCAACAGAAGAAGCAAAGCTACTTGATGGAGCACCAGACGAGTGGAATCCAGAAGAACTATCAATAGTTGAGGATGCCTCAGTAGTAGAATGAGCAGAAGAGCCAGATGGAGAAGTAACACCACTTGAACTTTCAATAGTAGAGCTATCAACAACAGTTTCAGTAGTAGTTAAAGGACAGTAGGTAGTGTAGGTAGTGACTGTATTTTCGGTAGTGACAGTAACAACAGTAACACCAGTAGTAACGTGACTTGCAGTACAAACGTGATCAGAACAGTGAGTAGTTGTAATGACAGTAGTGGTGTGGGCAGTGTGAGTGACATATGAGGTAGAAAAGTTTTCAGAATCTGATGGATGAACAGAAGATGATCCAGAAGCATGTTCAGTAGATGAAACAAATAATGATTCACTAGCTTGGCCAGATGAGACAGCTCCACTAGAGTGGTTTTCATGGTCAGAACCAGTTGGGTCAGCAGAAGAAGTTGAGTCAATACCTGAAATAGATGGAGTAGATTTAACAGTTGTTGAGTCACCATTGGAAATGATAACAGTTTCAGTTTGAGTGATTGGAACAAAAGTAGTGTATACAGTTTCAACTTGACTGACTGTAACAGTAGTAACAAAAACACCGGTTGTAAGGGTAGTCGCATGACATTTATCGTGGGAACAGTGAGTGGTAGTCAATTGAGTTGTCTTATCAACAGTGTAGGTAACATAACTAGTTGATAAAGAGTCACTTTCATTACCAGTAATTGAAGCAACTGAACTTTCAGAGCCAGATGCTTTACCTGAGGATGAAACTGGAGCAGATGTTTGATAAGTAACAGTTTCAGTGGTAGTTAATGGACCAAGAGTAGTGTAAGTAGATGTGCTTGAACCTTCTTCTCCTTCGGTAATAGTAATAGTAATAATAACAACACCAGTTGGAACAGCCTTAGTAGTACATCCTTTTGGACCACAATCAGTAGTTGTAATAGTTGTAGTAAAGTCAGCAGTTTTGGTAGTAACTGAAGTAGCCAATACACTTGTTTCAGCAACAGAAGTTTTAGTTGATTTAGAATCATCACTGGTTGGTTTTGAATCATCACTAGTAGTAATAGTAGTTGTAAGTGGTACCAAACTAGTGTAGCTACTTTCGACAGCAGAGTTTCCAATAGTGACAGTAACAGTAACAATATTGACACCAGTTTTTTTGGATTCGGTAGTACAGCCATCTTTTCCGCAGGAAGTAGTAACAACAGTGGTAGTAGAGTCAGCAGTTACAACTGTAGTTGTCAAGCTTGGACTAACATTGGATGAATCAGTTGGCTTGGTAGAAGAGACTTCAGTGACAATAGTTTCAACACTAGTGAGTGGACCATATGTTGTGTAAACTGTTTCAGTATTAAGAACCGTGATAGTAACGACAACGACACCAGTTTTTACAGTTGATTCGGCACATTTATCACCAGAACATGTGGTTGTAACAATTTCAGTTGTTGGATTGGTGTGAGTAGAATAGCTTGTAGTCAAAACTGTTGAAGGAGTTTCGGTAGCTGATGGAGTGACAGTTACTGTAACAACGTGACCATCTGAGTTGGTTGACTCGGAAGTAACAACAGAAGTTTCACTAGTAGATGATTCAGCAGATGGAGTGACAGTTACTGTAACAACGTGACCATTGGAGTTGGTTGACTCGGAAGTAACAACAGAAGTTTCACTAGTAGATGATTCAGCAGATGGAGTGACAGTTACTGTAACAACGTGACCATTGGAGTTGGTTGACTCGGAAGTAACAACAGAAGATTCAGATGTAGCTTCAGAAGGAGTGTGGCTGAATGGCAAGGTCGGAGTAAATGTGATAGTAACAACATGCCCGTTTGAGTTGGTTAATTCAGAAGTAGCAACAGAACCACTTGAGTGAAAGTCAGTAGTTTTGGAAACAGGAACAGATGAAGAGTGTGAATTCACAGTTGAGTGGAATGATGATTCAAATGGTTTGCTTGTAGAACCATGATTTGAGACAAATGAAGAGGCATCTGAGCTAGTGACGTTACTAAGTGATGAATGTGAGTTTGACTCCGTAGCAATAGTGTGATTACCAATACTTAATGAACCTGTTGCAGATGACAAAACTGACGATGTCACATTTGCAAAAGAACTTGAAGCAGTTGGTGCACTTGATACAGCAGATGAAGTAACGTTTGCAAAACTTGAAGCAGTTGGGGCACTTGATACAGCAGATGAAGTAACATTAACATAACTGGAAGCAACAGTTTCTGACAGAGTCAAGTGTCTACTAATAAACGATAAAGTAAATGGAAGACTTGTGAGATCATAAGAAGATGAATGACCAGTAGTAGTGGCATTAGTAGAACCATGGATAATAGTAGAATGGTTTGAAACAGCAGTTGTTGAGGCACTTGGGACAATGGTAGAAGAACCAGATGCTTGTGAGCTACGCCCTGGTAAAGTAAATGGAAGACTGGTAAGATCGTCATAAGAAACGTGACCAGTTGTTGAGCTTACCGTAGACAGATCAGTAACAGCATGAGATGAAGCACTAGATACAGCCCAATCGGTTTCTGATCCACTTGTGTGGGTAGTAGATGGTGTAATAGTACTAGTAGTAATACTTCCACCTGAATTAGTTGATTCAACAACTTCATAGGAAGTAGTCAATGGGACTAAAGTAGTGTAGACAGTCGTTTTTCCACTTGCAGATGATTCAACAGTGGTGTAACCAGTTGCCAGTGTTTTAGTTTCACAATGATTTTTGGAACATCTTGTTAAAGTGACATGAGTGGTTGGATGGTGACATAAGGTCCAGTATTTTTTACCAAAAGTTGCAGAAGCAGAAGTGGCCAAAGCACTCAATGCAAGAATAGTTTCAACTTTCATTGGGTTGATGGGTAATGAGTTTTTGAAAAACTTGAATTATCCCGACACTTGAACCATATTTATAAAACCTGTGGTGTTTCCAAAATGGAATATATTTAGCAACATTCTAAGATGAAGTATGGATAAAACCGTCTCAAGGGACTGGGATTTTTTTTTTTTTTTGTTTATGATTGGCAAATTTAAGTCTGGCTTCGGAATATTTAGATGATACATTTTGCAGCAAAATTAACGATGAAACTTAAAAAATAATCATGGAGTTAAGTCCTTCGACACAGTGATTGACACAATAGGAGTGGAAAAATTCTAGTGACTTGCCATGAATGGGGGTGTTTCTGCTTGCAGTAGGCGTGAAAAGAACACCAACAATCAGAGACTCGCTTGATTTAGCTGCCCAAATCATACGTTAAACCAATAGAAAAAAAATAAATAAAAGAAAACGGACTCATTTTTTCATTTGTTGCTACATACTAATGAGAGACAGCTGGATTATACGAATTACGATGTAACACAACAGTAATTCGCCTGAACTTATTTTTGGAACGAGGTGTTTCAGTTGCATTGTGTGGGTGGTTCTGGAACTTATATGGTTGGTTATTTTGAAATATTGACTTGGAAATTGATCACCTGTTAAGATTGGCGTGCGTGTCATTTAGAAACAGTGACAATAGAGAATTTTATTTTCTTGTATTTTTTTTTTTTTTTTTTTTTTTTTTTTTGCAATCAAGCCAAGAGAAGGGGAGGCATCCCTTCCCCCAAAGTTTGATAGTTGCAATCCAATACCAATTATCACTCAATGAAATAATATATATATAGCCAACTTGAGTTAGACCGGCATGTTTAGAAGACAGGAAAAAGTTTCTGTTGTCTCGACAATTGTATTGATTTTTTGGCCAAGCTCAATTCCAACGCGAAACACATGAATCTTCCCCACCAAAAAATCGTTCCAACCAAGAAAAGTAAACAAAAGAGTCAACGCGCGACTGTGGGATCTTTCGACTCAAGAAATTTGTAATTAACCACAATTAATCAAAGCTGGGCATGATCACCTACATTCCTAGTCAAAATCAAAATAGACTTGCTATTTGGTTTTTGGCCAAAAACAGCTTTATTAGACAGGGCCAAAACTTTCTCTGCAAGTAATTTACCCAGCATAAGGGATAGTCCACCAGGAGTTACTATCCCCTGATTCCGCAAATTTTGTCATTAATTAGATTTATTCATTAAATCATGTATAGAATTATGTAAATATATCCCTTTATTCAAGAGTGCCTATCCTCCATATTTCTAACGCCTTTATTTTGAACGACCCAAATTTGGAGTCTGGAACGGAAGAATTCAAAACTTCGTTTCCAAATGTATCGCAACTATAGCTCACTCCAGATAATAACGACTTGTCTATATACAAACCATTCTCTCCATTAGAAGATCCAATTGCAATAAAATCGTGATTAGAATAAACGATATTGTCATTAATGCCTGTATACATAAACGCCTTGAACCGTTCATCGCTGGTGGTTTCCTTATTTATTCCATGATCTAGCTTTGATGGATCGTATTTCTCACATTTCCATAAAAAACATTCACCATTACCGTAGTATCTTCGATGTTCCATTGGTTTCAAGTTCTCATTTAAGAATGCACCAAACTTATTATGGTGTTCATCCCTTACGATCAAGACGTACGACTGTTGTCGTTTGGGTTCAAAAGAGTATCTTGAGCCAGGAGTTTCACCGACTACCATACTCTTTACAATTGAATCCGCAAATCCCTTTTCTCTTTTCATTTTTTTTAGTACCTGAAGTTGATGCTCTGGATTGGAATTTCTGTATAGCGTATTTAGTGAGATTCCATGTTGCTCCAATGAATATACCAACTCCCAACTCTCAAACAATTGTAATCTTGCCGGAATTAAGTTACGAATATTATTTGCCAACTCCACATCTAACAATCGACGGTGTGTTGAGTTTTTATACCCAGAAAGTGTAATCGGAGCTAAAGGAGGTAATCTGTTCAGACTTGTTGTACTTGAACTTGATGAATTTAGAGAAGCTGACGAGTTGTTGCTTGCACTTTTAAAGTTTTGAAAAAAACTCCCTTTCTTCTTAATAGGTTTGAGGTGATCTTGCTTTTCATTGTTAACCAATTCTTTGGTCTCTTGACCACTACGATATTTTTGTTCTTCGTCAACCACTTCATCATTACGTGACTGATCTGTGGATCTCCTAAATAAAAATGACATTGTATATCTATGAGTGAATCAGTTAAGGGTTGAAACAATGTTTCTAGATTGTGATCTATTCTGTCTTTTTTTTTTTATTTTTTTTTTTCTTGGTTGCTTTCTTTTCTCCCTTCTGATCTAAATCCGGCTCTCCTTAAACTCCCATGTAAAACTGGTAGCACCAAGACATGTAATGTCAATTTATCCCACAATTAGCAGTCATTCCCGCTATAAGCAGTCATTCCAAGCGCTATTAAAAAAGTTAAGGTACTGGACAATAATTAAAAGTTAGAATGACTGTATTCAACAATCGATACAGCAGGAACTATTGTTTTTTGTTTCATTAGAACACAGATAATCAACAAATCATTTATCGATGAACTTGTCTTATGCTTAATAGAATTCAACAAACTCTGATATAATTATTTATAATATCAATGAAAATAACCTGGGATAGTACAAACTTGGTCTTAAATAATGTTCCAGTTAAAATAACACCCACAAGTTTAGAATAACGAACAACGAGATACATGCTTTCTGGCGGATGGCTCTATCATCAAAAGAAACCTTAAATAAAATTTCTTAAGTTCATTCACTGTATGATAAAAATGAAACATTTTGGTCTCGAAATACTCTATAGGGTTGGGGTCTCTTTTAGTGGGAGATTTTGAATCTTTTTTTTTTTTTTTATTTCCTTGAGCTGTAAATACTTTCCATTCTATGGATGCCAAACAAAGTTCAACAAAATAGCCCGTCTCAATTTAATGTTTCCACGTGAGGCTATTTTTTTTCATCAACTGTGGGTTGGGCAGTGAAAATTGGTCCCTAGTTCAATCAAGAGTTATCTTTGCAACACAAAAAGGATTTACATCAGTAAGGCACTTTGGTTTCAGTGAACGCCAAAAAAAGAAAATTTTTTTTATTTTTTTTTTTTCAATAAACCTACTTCGTAAATAACTATTAATTTCATTCATTTTGCAAGAAAACCGTAGAATGACTCCGTTGTCACTAGGTATGTGAAACCGTAGATAGAAGTGTACTTGTATGAGACTGATACTAACTTTGTTTAAGACCACCTCACCATTCATGAAACCAAAATTCATTATGCCAATGACAATGATGATTTAATTGATATCACTAATGAATTATTTGAGTCACTACCGCAGATTAAGAACAATAAAGTGGTAAAGTCTCCACTTTTTGAGTTGTTGGAAGGTACACGAGCATTGGAAATTCTTAACCCTCAATTGGACACGGGTTTGATTGAACTAACTCCTGAAGAAATAGCATTTGATTGCAGCATACCACAATCAGTAGACACCGTGATAAATATAAACATTAAACTTTTGTCAAATTTGGTAAATTGGCTAGAAAGTGATAGTTTGCCTGTTACTGTACTAAGTTGTCGATATGTTCAAACTTTGTTAGTCAATTTTCTTGAACAGCCCGGGTCAGGAAAGTTTTCTTTTTATAATTCAAGAATACCAAAGATAGATCATGATGAAAAAAGCTTGGAATATAACATAGTACACAAAGTTTTGAAAACTTTTGTCATGGGATTGTGCAAATTCATTGGTTTTGCCATTCGTTTAGCGAGAACTGTAATGTATGAAGAAGAAGATTTAACAACAAAAGCCATGAATTTGAATTTTTTTGATGACTTGCCGGCTCAGTTTTTCATCGATGAAATAAATGACTGTATTGAGTGGATATTAAGTGAAGAAGATATTAAGAATGCAGAGATTTTAATTACTCAATTGAAGATCGTTTCTAGTTTACTCAAGTTTGAAAAAAAGATTTGTTTATCGACGACTATTGGAATTTTGGGTAGTGAAGGCGATGAAGTTCAAACTACGGGATTTGAGTTTTGTCTTGATGCAGTGGAACAAATTATAAAGTTGCAAAATACTACAATCGACGATTCAGTCATTCCAGAGGGTGCTTTTTCCAAATTTATACAATTAGACTTGGAAAACAAAAGTATTCCTGCAGAATTGGGACATATCGATTCACAAACTGCCTGGAAACACCTTACTGGAATATTCGAAACAATTTATAGATTTGCTAAACAAGCATACACCGTTAAAACTGTGAATCAATTACATGACTATTTAATCTATAATATCAAGTATCCAATAGACCAGTTTTCTGTATTTTCAAGAGGTTATTTTCAATTGTTTTTCATTCATGACGATAAGTCAATATTCGGATCGAAAGTCACGTTGCCTATGTTAATAGTCGATTGGGTTGAAAACATAATTGGGAAAAGTACTATTATATTTAGTAATTTTGAGGGTAACTTATCACAAGTTAAAGATTCTATGAAGACAGAGATAATGAAAGCATATACTAGTATTATGCTGGATCTAGAAAGTGGCGTTTACCACATACTCACAACGTATGCAAATAATCCATGTCGTCTGCAACAGTTGTTATCGAAGGGATTAATACTTTGGGATACCTTGCAAGTTGCATGGGAATCATTTGAATTTGAATTGCATAAAACTTATGGCATTGGAGACGCGTTTGTTTCTGGGGATTTAAGTGTTAGTGTTACTTCATATATCTATTATGGAAAAATGAAAATGATGATTGAATTGCTATTGAATGGTATATCATTGGATATTTATAAACCTTTTGAAATGTACCTAATTTACTGGTACGCAGAGTATTTGATTGTTAATTTGGTGGATCATTTAGAGAATAGAGTCACACAAATCATTATGGGCAAAATCAATAATTTAGAAACAACTTTACCAAAGAAAATTAAAAAGTTGAAAGCAGGGACGAAAAAGGAGCAATTAAAAGAAGTTCATAAATACAATCAAGAAGTGGTTGTTCCAAAATTAGCAACCACATTAAACTTCAACCAAGACTATCATGTCAAATCGTTTAAAGCTTTGCAGCAACTAATACAATGCCACTCGAATTATCTTGCTGTATTATCCAAATTACGTATTATAGACTTCACAAAAGGGCCAGCTAACAACTTGACATCCATGGAAAGCTTATATTATTTAAGAATGAAACCATGGTCATCTATTGGTATACCAGCATTCCCCAAATTTGAGCAGTATCAAACAATATTAAAGTCCAAAGCATCACCGGAAAAAAATAACAAGTTAAATTTGATGAAATGTCTTGAATTATTAGCCAATGCTAGAAACGGATTGACAAGTGTTGAAAAAGATTACCAACAATTGATTTCTTTTATACAACAAGACAATAAGGATAATTTTTTGGAAGATTCATTGATTTTGAAATGGTATCAAGAGTTGATTTTGTCAATTGGTCAGCTTAATGAAAACATTGCTCAAATTTCTAAAATCATATCATCGAATAAAGATGATTTGGATTTGAAAAGTAAATATCAATTGTGTATACAACAAGGATGTCATAAATATTTTCCAAATATTTTCATCATTGCCAAATAGGAACAATATTAAATTTTATTCAATGCCTTCTCAAAATCCTTTGTATTCTGTAATAGTTTGGGGCTGTTATCTTTGTATATAGTTGACACATCTTGTAATATCTTACTAGTTGATTCTCTAACAGCTTCTAAGGTTGCTCTTAGTTTACGTAAATTTTCAATTTCTTGAGTATGATCTGATGGCATTTTTGATAGAAAGAGTGGATGTTTGAGAGAACTAATTTTGATTTGAATATACAGAATAAACGCATTTTTCTCGTCTTCTTTTTTGAATTCCTAATTAGGCATTATATAACTAGAAGCTCGCACATATATTAATCTGAACCAATCAATCCAAATTCTTTTTCCAATTCAAAGCAAAAAAAAAAAAAAAAAAAAAAAAAATAACTTGAAGTGAATAACAAACCCAACAATGTCAACTTCTATTTTTCGTACATTGAAGAACATTTATTCATCCGGGATAAAAAGAGCCGCATGGCAAATTCATCATCATAACGACACCAAAAGAGGTTGGTTAGTAGGTACCGATGATTTTGGTAATAAATTCTATGAAACTGATGCACCAGAAGAAATCCATTTACGTACCAGATGGGTTGAATATAATTCATGGAATCCAGATATGTCACAAGTTGAACCAGGTTGGCATTATTGGTTAGGGTATGGTACCAATACCCCACCAAATGCATTACAAGGAGATGAAAAAACAACCAGAGCGTATCCTTTACCTGCTCAACACAGTCCTAATTATACTAATGCTCCCGGTGCATATGTGTGTTATAACACTGCTAAACCAAAATGCAATTCATGGGCTCCAGAAGTTAAAGAAAGAGTATGACGGTACTGAACAATAGGTTATCAAAGGCATGTAAGATATAATAAACGTTAAATATTCAACAATTGATCATAAAAGAAATCAATTCGAATTAATGTAGTTTTGCTCTATAGCATAGTTTGATTGAGATATAGATTTTACAGGCATCATCAAAAAAATATCTGTGTGGTTTACGAGTGACAAACTATTACCACCAAAACTGATTACCTGTCTTTTTCCGCATTTGGTTCATGTTATTATTTTTCAAAACTAATATATGTTGTATGCATCTTGTTTTGTATCACCGATCCACTAATCTCGTGCCACACAGACTACAGAACCCTTTGATCTTAATTTGCAAGTTCGGCCACAGGCAGTAGGTACAACAAGACATATAAAAGTTATAGAGTTAGCTATGCTTCTCTCTAAAGAAAGAGGAGATATATAGCACCAAGAAATTACAAACACCTGTATTCTGTGTTCAAAAATTGTGGGGAGTGTATCTTTTCTTTTATTTGTTTATTTTTTTTTTTTGGATTTTCAAAAGTTGATTATCAACACACCGATTTTGTTGACACCAACAGGATTCCCAAAACTAAGCATTTGAGTTTTTCTGATTGAGTTTTTTTTATAATTCTACAATTTACTATATATTTATTAATAAATAATGAAACGAAGATAATTCAATTAATTTTCAATCCTTTTAATCAAAGTTTGCAACATTTGAAACAAAAAGGTGTTTATCATTTAATGAAAATCGATAACCAAACCAAGCCTTGATTTGTCTACCCAAAATACAAATAATTGTCTTGATTTATAAAAACACGTTTGTTTACTTCAATTACTAGTAAGCCAAAAACTATAAAAACGTAGGTAATTTCCCATCGAATTCGATTAATTTTTTATCATCATCATCCAATAATCAACCCACTATGAAATTTTCTACCGCTTTATTTGTTTCCTTAGCTGCTGTCGCTCAATCCGGTTATGTTCAACCTTACACTCCACCAACTGCTTGTGGTCTTGAAACTGTTGACTACAAATTTGCATTAGGTGTCGTTGAAAAAGGCTGCAGTGATGGTACTATTTACAAAGTCTTCCAAATTGGTGATGGTCAATTAGAACGTAATGATGAAACTATTTGTTGCAAATCAGATGTTGTCAAACGTGGTTTCTTAACTCCAACTCCACTTGGCAACGACTGTGGAGACAACTGTCCAGAACCAGTAACTGAGCCAACATGTGAACCATCTTGTGACTATTGTACCATTGAATTATCTAGCAATTGTCCAGAATATTTTACTTTATGGGACACTGTCTTGCATGATGAACGTAATGCTATTGGTTCAATTGTTGCTAACCATCAATTCCAATTTGACAAGCCAGCTCAAGTAGATGCATTGTTCACTTGCGGTTTCACTATTATTGAAGAAGACTGTACCAGATACTTGGCTCTTAACGGATGCAGAGACTTCTGGGAATGTCCAATTGATGATTGTGGCACTTACAAATTATATAATGCTTGTATTGATAAATCATGTAAAGAAATTGAAATTGTCATTATTGAATACGAAGAAGAATGTTAATTCAACTAACTGCTAATGAAATGAGATGTGTCGGTTTTTCTTTTCTTATGGTTTTCATTTTTCGTTTTGTTTTGTTCTACATTTGTTAAATGGTAAGGGCTACTTTTTCGGTTTATATCTTGGGGTATAATTTTAATTACTTTAGTTTCTATAATTTCATTAGCTTAATATAAGTATGTCACATCCAATATGCTGCAAATTAGCTTTCTTTGGCATGCCGTGCGATAGTTTTTTAGCGTCACGTGATATAATTATTTTAACCGTTTTATTTTTGTTTTTTAAAAGTATAACGATATGTGACGTACTTCCTGTATCATTTAAAAGATTAGCCTCCAAATACCGAACTTAACCGATCACATATGAGAAGTAATGATGCAGCTATGTAAATGATAGAGATCTCCCTTCTTGCCCCGCGTTTCACCACTTTTTTTTGTTGTTCCACCCCCACCACGAAGTTTAATCGATTGTGCTTGTTGTAGATAGCCACGGATAACCGAATAATTGTATTCCGAACCTTAAGTAAAACAATAGGATTGGAGTAAGCTAATTTTTTTTTTTTTTTTTGTTTTGTTTCCCCTATTCTTTATCTTTCCCCTCACCAATGGACTAGGCAATCCGAATCATGAGGGGTTTTGACACAATACAAATATGACCCTAATTGTTATGCTTTTCCTATCTTGAAATATTTTCTCAACTACAATAATGTCACTTAGTTTGTTTTCATCAACTGATTTCACCAAAGAAATAGCGTTATCTCATTTACCGTTTCCTCGAGACGTTACTTTGGCAGTTCCTTCCAAACGTCAAGACAATGCCAACTATTCAAAAGTTTTTAGAAACAAGGCACTTCCTAATAGATTAATTCAAAACATTCATCCTGAATTAAATACCCACCACAGATTGTTCAACAATGCGGCAGAACAACACGCTGATCGTCCATGTCTTGGGAAACGACCATATAATTACGATACGAAAGAACTGAAACAGGAGTTTGAATATTTAACTTATGGAGAAGTTAAAACTAAGAAGAACAATCTTGGTACTGGATTTATTCGTTCTTTATTGGAAAACCCTTTTCTTGATCCTAAATTGGAATCCCATCAAAAAATCAGGAACCATTTACGTGATTGGACCAGTTATGGATTGGGAAAATCAGGAAGAGACAATAAAGATTATGAAATTGAAAAAAATGCTTCATTTATTTTGACTATTTACGCAGTCAACAGATTGGAATGGGTTTTAACCGATTTAGCATGTAGTTCATACTCAATCACAAACACGGCTCTATACGATACTTTGGGTCCAGATGTTTCCCAATATATTTTAAATTTGACTGAATCTCCAATTGTGGTGTGTACTCATGATAAAATTCAAGTATTGTTAGATTTGAAGAAAAATTATCCTGATCAAACGAAGTCATTGATTTCTATTGTTTCGATGGATCCTATTCGGTTAGTTAGCAAAGAAATGTTTCTGCAAGCTACTGAATTGGGAGTTGTCATTCAAGATATGAACCAAGTTGAATCTATTGGAGCACAGAACAAAATTAGTGAATTACCACCAAGTCCAAACGCTTTGTTTACCATTTCGTTTACGTCTGGAACAACAGGAAGTAGACCAAAAGGTGTTATGATTTCTCAAGGTGGTGCAGCTGCATATATTTCATTTTTAGCTTGTTTTGAGCCGCACGCTCAACCAGGCGATAAAGCCTTTATCTTTTTGCCATTGACTCATTTATACGAGCGTCAAACTAGTGCTTTTGCAATTTGTACAGGTTATTATTTAGGGTTTCCACAAGTCACTCTTGGTCAAAAGAACGTCAATGTATTCAATGACATGCTTGCAGATTTAAGAATCTTCAAACCAACTTATATGTCAATTGTTCCTAGATTGTTAACTAGATTGGAAGCATTACTAAAAAGTAAGATTAAAGAAATGCCTTCTTCAGAACAAGAAAATGTCAATAAGATTATTGAATACAAGATACGCGAGCATGCTAAATATGACGGTTCAAAAGGGTTCAATGCAACATTTGATGAATACCCACCATATAAATCATTACGTGAATTTGTTGGATATGATAATATCATATGGGTTCAAACAGCTTCTGCTCCAATTGCGCCTTCAACTTTGATTTATTTGAAAGCAAGCTTGAACATGGGAGTTAGGCAACAATATGGGTTGACAGAGAGTGGAGCAGCCATTACTTGTACTGATGATTATGAAGCCCGTGCTGGAACATGTGGTGTCATTTCACCTACTGGACAATTGAAATTGAGAAATGTACAAGAAATGGGCTATGATATTAACAAATATGAAGGTGAAGTCATGCTTCAAGGACCTCAAATGTTTAAAGGTTATTATTATAACCATGAAGAAAATGAAAACTCTATTACTGAAGATGGTTGGTTCCACAGTGGGGATATTGCAAGAGTTGATCCTCAAACTGGGAGAGTCACTATTATTGATAGAGTGAAAAATTTCTTCAAAATGCAACAAGGGGAATATATCTCACCTGAAAGAATTGAAAATAGATATTTATCATCTAATCCACAAATTGCTCAATTATATGTTCATGGTAATACCTTACAGAGTTACCTTGTTGGCGTTGTTGGTGTGGAGTATGAAAAGGGATTAAAATTTCTTAATGATGAGTTTGGGTATAATAAAATTGATATGCCAGAACATGAAATGTTGGAGAATTTGAATAGAGTTGAAATTAAGAGTAAATTTTTAGATATCATGAATAAGAATGTAAATGACAAGTTGAACGGTTTTGAAATTTTACACAATATTCATATTGAAGTTAATCCATTGACTGTAGAGAGAGAAGTTGTTACACCTACTTTTAAATTAAGAAGACCAATTGCTGCCAAATTTTTTGCTGACGTTTTTCATAAATTGTATGAAATTGAACAAAGTTTAGTACTTCAAGCCAAGATAAAGACAGCCAGATTGTAATGTTTATTTAGAATAAGTTTATAGTAAGTAGAAAAACTAACAATATTTACCGAACCTCGCATTGACTTATCCCCTGTTGATTCCTAGTATTACAATTTGTAAATATGTATTACTATGACAACGCATTGCCACCACATCTTTGTGACAAGGGAATTCGGATAGACGACAAAGTGTAGTATTGTAGGGTATAAATAGTCGTGACCAGATCAATTTATATATGGTCAAGCGGAGTGTGTGTGTGTGTGTGTGTGTGTGTGTGGTTACAGTCGAAGCAAAAAAACAAAAAAAAAAAAAAATAAAAAAAAGTGAACCACACAGTACAAAATTTCAAATTAAGATAAAAACCAAAGCAATTCAAAACTGATACCATTTCAATTCAATTCAAAAAAAAAAAAAACATTATCAATTTAATGCCTTCAGATAATCCTAAAGAAGCAAAGCTTCAATTACAATCTAAAAAAGATGAAGAACCACCACGATCAATATTAACAAGAGGTTCATCGCCACCACCTACTTTAAATCAAGGATCAAACATCATTCATCCACAACCTATTACACCCCAATCAAATACTCAAACACCGTCACAGCCACAAACATTAACTAATCAAATTCCATCCGTAAGATTATCACCACAAATTTCAGTCTCTCTGGAAGGTCGTGAAACTGTAATGGCAGGGGGTGCATTTTTGAAAGAAAGATTAGAATCAGAAGGAAACAAATCCACCCCAATAAACAACAACAATAACACATTATTTCCAAATGATCAAAATGAATCCATCATTAGTATTGATTATACTTTGAATCCACCTAAAGAGAGTCATCATCATAAAGCACCTTCTGTTCATGCTCATTTTTACGCTGAAGAAACATTGAGGCCAGTAAGAAATAGGTCAAGAAGCGGATCAGCGTCAAATCAAAACTTGCCTCAAATTTCTAGTCCTCCACATTCTGATCATTATGTATTCAATAAGGATGGAAGTAAGAGTCAAGAAAGTATTAGGAATGTATCGATTTCTGGAAGCAGTCAGAGTACTCCTGGTTCAGCAACAATAGCAGCAGCAACAGCAGCTACAGCTGCAGGTACAACCAGTAGCAACCCCACCGGTGCAAGTGAACAAAATGCAAATATCGACCCACGCTTACCTCAAGATGATGGTAAATTTCATGTGTTGATAGGTGTTTGTGGAGCATTATCCGTTGGGAAAGTTAAATTGATTGTTAATAAATTATTTGAAATTTATACTCCTGAGAAGATATCCATTCAAATAGTATTAACTAAAGCAAGTGAAAATTTCATATTACCAGAAACTTTAAGCGTCTTAGAAAACATTAAAAAGGTTAGAATCTGGACAGATATAGATGAGTGGGCAACTTGGAAAACTAGACTGGATCCTGTTTTGCATATTGAATTGAGAAGATGGGCTGATATCTTAGTAGTTTGTCCATTAACTGCCAACTCTTTATCCAAGATTTCTTTGGGTATATGTGATAACTTATTAACTAATGTTATCAGAGCATGGAATACTACATATCCTGTTTTATTGGCTCCAGCAATGGATAGTCATGCTTACAGTTCTAGTACAACGAAGAGACAATTGAGGATAATTGCTGATGATATGCCATGGATTGAAGTTTTGAAACCCCTGGAAAAAGTTTTTGGAAGTTTTGGTGATATTGGTATGGGTGGTATGATGGATTGGAATGAGATTGTCAATAAAATAGTCATGAAGTTGGGTGGTTATCCTGAAGAAGAAGATGAAGAGGAAGAAGATGAGTCGAAAGATAATATTGATGAGTCGGCCATAATTGATGACGATGATGACGACGACGATGATGATGACGACGACGATGATGATGACGACGATGATGATGATGACGATGACACACCAATCCTGAAAGAGAATCTGGTGTCCAAGTAGGACTCACTTCTACAACTTTCAAGTATCATGTAATATTGTTTTGTAACTGTAATAATAAATACAAATAGAAGTAATAATAAAAAAAAAAAAAAAAAAAAAAAAAAAAAAAAAAAAAAAAAAAAAAAAAAAAAAAAAAAAAAAAAAAAAAAAAAAAAAAAAAAAAAAAAAAAAAAAACAAATAATAATAATAATAATAATAATAATAATAATAATAATAATAATAATAATAATAATAATACAGAGAGTATCACAACTCTTTGAACTGTTTAATCTTTTCATCCCTCCAATTAAGATAATCATCACCGATCAAAGTAGACGTATCATTATTGGTGATTACACTGACTCTTCTTGAACCGTCAAAAAAACCGGGCCTTATCTTCACAGGAGATAATTCCATAGGTGTTGAGTTTTCTTTACCGTAACTTACATCACGAACCTTTTCAAGTCTTTGAGGCGTTACATTAGAATTTTGAACATTTGATGGCTTCAATGGAGATTTCAATGGTTGGATTGTGGATGGTGGTCTTCCTAACATTGAATTATTACGTGATGCATGAATTGGACTCTCTTGACTGGTCATGGAGGAATCATAATGACTCAATGAGCCATTAAGTGCATTTGTTAACTTGATAGTTGTTGGGTTATTGAATGTTTTTTCCTTGTTCCATCTTGTCGTGGGTCTTGAAGGCGGGGAAATGTCTTTTGAGATTTTAGCTTTAATAGAACGTGGTTTAGGTGGTGATCTAGTTGGAACGGGTTTGGATGGAGATTTGGAAACATGTCTAGATGGAGGTCTAGTCTTATTTCTTCCGGCTTTATGTTGTTCTGATTCAATTAATAATATCTTTTCAAAGAAATCTTCTCCATTGATAAATAAAGTCCGTTTCTCCAGTTGTATTGCATCATTGTTGTATTGGCTGATTTCTTTCTTTAAAGTATCAATAAGCTTGGGTAAAGTCTTGTTTATTCTTTTCCTTATCTTTTCTTCATTGAGTAAGATTTTACATGAATTCTTACTTAATAATCTTGATGAATCCTTAGATGATTCAATAAGGAAATGTTGATCTTTTAACAAATCTTGAAGTTCTTCATACATTTGAAAAATATTCTCCTTTAACAGATACTCTTGTTTCAAATTTTCCAACTCTTTTTCATGTGTATTCAATACCATCTCCTTATCTGTATCTTCATTATCACTAGAATAATTGAAAAATTCAAATTCCATTCTAATATCTTGAGAATAGTACATTTTATCCCAATATTGCTCAATTTCTGATCGTGCGTCAGATATAAAACTATCAATAAACTCAGATCTCCTAATATGTAACTTATTGAGTTCCATTTTGAAATTTAACAAAGACAAATCGGACAAGCTGTTATTTTTAGATATAAATTTCGTGATGTATTCTTCATTCTCACCTAATTTACCCCATAGTATCTTACATGCGGCAAAATATTGATCCCATTGAGATTGTTTATTATCAATTGTCTTTTGTAATAAATTTTGAAAACCAATCAAAAATTCAATATGCGCATCATTTAACCCCAATTGCTGAGGTTCTTCCAATATTAAATTTAAAGTCTCAATGTCTAACAAAGCTTCAACATGTGGGTTATGATCTTTTTGTATCTGCAAAATTTGAGCTTCAGTTAGCTGTAACACATCAATAAACTGTAAGCATTTTTGTATAATCCCAATAACAGTAGATTTTCTAGTCTCCAACTCATTCTGACAATTCTTAATTTCTGATTTAATACCGGAAATCAAGTCATGATTAATCTTGGTAAATCTTAAGCCTCGAATAATTCGCACTAATTGATAATTAATGTCCCGTAGTTTGATAAATTGGTCATTACTCCCACTATCCTTATGTTCTTGACTTTTCTTTACTGGGCTGGCCAAAATAAACGCATCGAATTTATCCTTTCTATAATCGGTTGATAATTTGCCGAGATCTGATAAATTTAATTGCCGCACAGAGTTCTCAAACTCATTAATTACAGTTTTATGGTACTCCGCGTCGAGCTTCGAAGGTAACGAGGATAGTATGTTAGACCCAGAAACGTTCGCATCACCTATAATTTCACATATTTCCGCATACTCGAGATTCACTTCATTCAATTCTTTAAATACTTTAACAAAATTTTTCAAAACTAGTAAAAATATTTTATTAAGTTGATTCCGTTGTTCACTTAATGATAATTTGGGTATATTTTTCATCATGTATTCATATTGCTGTTCGATTGATAACTCTCCCAGTTTAAATTCGTCACTCATTGATGAAATTTTAGTTAATATTTGCTCTCGATAGCCGTCTTCATACTGTTGTTGATTATTAAACACCAATCCTTTACTTTTTAAATCCAAAGATTTGTCACCTCGGGTATCATTTATCATGGATAATATAATTCTAAGTTGTTGTCTCAACCATTCACATTCATTCTCGATATTTGATTTCTCTCGATTTAGATTATTGGCAAAATTATTTATTGTTTCTTGTATCGTTTTAAATATTTCCGATTTCTTCTTTTGAGTCTCTAGTGAAGAATACCCAATCTCACTATATATAGAATTGAGTTCCGTTATCGTTTCATTTATAGTCTCGGCGATCTGGTCGAATTGTTCGTGATGTGGGTGATGGTCCTCAGAATCAACTTGTGTGTCACTATCAATTTCACCATCGATGGGGGGCCGTACTTGTTCCAGTAGCAGTAATGGGGTTGATTTTTTAGTCGGTGTAGATTGTAGAGAATTCATAGGTGAACTAATAGGTAGGTTGTTATAAGACATATCTAAGAATGATGAATACCCGTGTTACAAATTGTTTCAATTTTTCTATAAAGCTTTGTTTCTGATTTTTTATTTTTTATTAATTTTTCTTTTTTTTTTTTTGGTTTTGATTGTTTACTTTATTACCTAATGGGGATACACACACACACACACACACACACACACGCACGCACGCAACACAACGCTACCAATGCACGTGATCATAATATTTTATTTACAGGATCTATAAAACTTTCTTCCTATTTGTCATTAAACTCATGTAGTATCGATGCTAGTTCAATTTCAAAATCATCTATGTTATCATTCCTTGTAATTTCATCAGTCACTTCATCATCAATAGATTTCTTATCAATAAACATGAAACTACCCAGTGTGATTTTATTCAAAGCCTTTTGGTTTACTCTCTTTTGTTTATGCATATTATACTTGTGTTGAAACATCCTAGCAGGCCATCCCAATTCCTTTGCTATTTTTAAAAGATCAGTCATCATAAAACTAGTTGAACCGGCTCCCAGCTTGACTAACTCATCGTACCATACTCTAGCTTTACCGTACTCTCTAAAGTCGTAATGATGTTTAATAAATGGATACAATTGATTGAAGGTAAAAGGTCTACGTCTATCACGTGACAATTTTAAAATTTTCAATGCAAATGGATAATCGTTATGAATTAATAATGCTGCTTGGATAAGTAGCGCTGCATTTGTTGATTTGATTCTAGACGACGGCATTTGATAGTAGTAATCAGATACAATTTTCGCTATCTCATAATTCTCCCTTGCTTTTATAACAGGCAAGTCTTTTTTATCATCTTCAGTTCTTAATAAATAATCTAAAAATACGGTGATAACGTCATCATTTATAAAATCTGATTTCGAGTCAATGATAAATGATTGATAATGTTCGTAAAGCACGCGGGTAGTTTCTGTTATTTGGTCACTATAGACTGATTCCAATAAAACTTGATACACAAATGCCAAACACTTGGAATTGAGTGTCAACCCACACAATCTTGGATCGACAGTTGCAGTTTGAACCGAATCAACGGATACCAAGGAATTGACGCCACCAGATCCATAGGGAATTCCCAAAACTTTTAATTTATTCAAGGTCTCTAGCCCATTATTAAACAAAGCACCGATGTACCCAATAATGACCTTAGGAGAGTCCGGAAATCTTGCTTGCATCAACGCCAATATTTCTTGTCCAATGGTGACTTTATCGTCATACTTTAAATCACTCAAATTTATACTATTTAAAACAACGGTAAATTCATTATAGTTGCCAGATTGTCTTAGATTACGCAACATTAACACATATATATCAAGTCCAACATCTATTCCTTCGTTCTTCATATACTTAAGAACATCAATACAATGTGATCCACCTTTGAATGTCATGACCAAGTTCAATACTGTTTTTAGTAGAATTTGAACATCCTCTTTAATATTAGTATCATCTACGATCTTTGACCCATAAAGGCATTTTCTTTCGAATTTGGCAAGCATACAATCTAAGTAATACGTGGCCAATGCCGGTTGATTGCATTTTATAGCATTATTGGTAAAGTCTTCAAAATCGGAAATTGTAAAAAATTGAACCATTCGTGATTTTTGAAGTTCTGAAAATTCAGTTATTGTCAAATCATGCCACTCGGGAGAAGTTAAGCCTGTTCTAGCTACGAATCGCGATGTTGCCGACTCATTCATCAATTCCCTCTTCAATTTATTCACAGGATTCTTGAAAGGTGGTCGAACGTTTAGCCTTACCATATACAGATATAGCACGGAATAATTATTTTTCGGTACCAAGTCGAGTAAGTCATTGAACCATTGGTGTTTAATTAATAGAATGTTAGTATTTACTGTCTCAGTTGCCGAGAGTTTCAGTAAATAATTAAACAATATCTCCACTCTCGACTCTTTAGGTTTATTATTATTGTATATAATAGAGCCAAGAATATTTAAAATATCATTTCTCGTATTTTTCAGTTTGGGCTCTGTGATGTACCCCCATATAGATAACTTTACTTTATCTTTATCCAATGCCTTAAGTAGGACCTGTTTGGTAATATTCTTTAGGTCATTACTTTTAATTCCTTTATACAACATCGTTGCTCTTCTAGTATCATCTAATATTATTTCATTAATCACAGCCATTACATTTAGACAAAACCCTTGCATTTCTTCCTCTGTTCCATACGGTATGTTATGCAAATGCTGGTACTCTGTAAACTTTATAGTCCGTAAATCCTCTCTAGATATTCCTATAAGCGGGTTTGGTGTAGTGTTGAGTGGAATATCTAGAATCTTTGTTGAGTCCATATCCACTGTAAATGGGTTTTTTCGAATTGAAGATTTGTACGTATCTCGTAGTTGTGGTATTTCCTGAGGAATTAAAGTTGCTAAATAACGCTTCAGCAAAAAGCATCTATACTCTCGTAGTATAGGGCTATTTGTTAGGGATCTTCGAAGCATGGTGACTATTGCTAATTAAGAAATAAAAAAAAAAAAAAAAAAAGTCTTCCAAAATATTTTTCCTTTTTTTTTTTTTTTTTTTTTTAAAAAAAAATATCATGGAGCTATGACTGAACCAAAGCAAACTATATATATAAACAATCTTAATGAGAAAGTATCTATAAGTAAGTTAAAGAAAGAATTAACAAAAGTATTTGAACCATGTGGCAAAATAAAACAAATTTCGGCGCTCAAGACATTGAAACTCAGAGGACAAGCCTTTGTTACGTTTACTGATATACCGAGTGCCACCAAAGCTATTGAATTAAATGAAATGGAGGTATTCTCCAAACCCATGAAAGTGAATTATGCAAAGACAACTTCTGATGTTGTTGAATCCACAGAGGCTGTAAGTGGTCGTAAACAATCGAGAATCAAGAGAAGAAAATTTGATGAGTCAACTAAAACCAATAAAAAATTAAAGAAACTTAGAGATGAATGGAAAGAATTACCTCCTAATAATATATTGTTGATACAAAATTTAGTGAATTTTGACGATTTGGATGGATTTTTTGAGGATTACGCCGGGTTCGATAATGTGAGATTAGTCAAAGTGAAAAATTTGGCGTTTATTGAGTTTGAAAACGAAGAACTGGCGAAATATTGTTTAGAAGAGGTAAACGATGACGATCTTGTAAAATTTGGAAAAGAAGTTATATTTTCATACGCAAAGAAATAAAACTAAGCAAAAAAGAATGCATCATCGGCCAAATCAAATTTAGAATCGAAAAATGTCCCATCAGCCAAATCAAATTGACGAGAAATCTGTTGTTGGAGTAATTGTTCTTGTTCGTTCATTTTTTGTTGCTCAGCAAGTAACTGACCACCAGTTCCAGCGGCTTGCCCACCATCACGAATATTATAATTTACTGGACAGCTTTCATTATCCCCACATTGTTTATTTTCTAATGATTGGACAGAATCATATTTCATTGCCATCATCAGTAGCCACATCTGATCTATATATCCATTGTCCAATGATTCGGCAGCTAGTTGAGGAGAAGCAATTGATGAGAATGGTGTTACCATTGGTGTTGAATTCGTATCTTCTGTATGTGTGGGAGATGTAGTAGTAGCAGCAGCTTTACTATTTTCAGTTTGTTTAGGTAAAGCTTCAAAACTAGAAGCATTATCCACGCTATCTTCAAATGTAACCATTTTCTCTGCACATTTACCCAATATACATATCAGTCGGTCCAATTCACGTAGTTGTTTAGGAGTAAATTGGAAAGCTTTAAGTTTTTTCATCCCGCCCAAATATTTACTATAATTTTCAGGTTCAGCCAAAACTTTGAATAAACCAGCATGTGCTTTTGCAATTCTCCATGAATAGTAATATCTAGATCCAATACGTTCCATGATTATCCTAACAAAATCACCAGTACGTTTTATATTTGTTTGTAAACTCCGTAACATTCGAAAATGTTCCTTATACATTTGATCAGTTTCTATTTTCTCAGAATGATCCTCCAGTTTTTCCAAAGTTCGTACTAAATAGCTGACTCTTATTAAACATGACAAATTAATTTGGTTGATTTTATGTAATGCCAATTGCATATTTGGATTCAATATCAATGCCTTGGAACTGTATTTACCTATCAATGTATGCCCAATAGCAGGTATTAAGTCTTCTCTAATAATCAAGTACATTTTAGAAAGATAGAAAAATGACAATTCACTGTTGAAGGTTTTTTCAAAATATAAATAAACATGGAAATAAAGTGATGTCAAAGCAGTTTTCATAGATAAAAAAATTCGAAGCTTAACAACATGATAATATTGAATGACTGCTTCTCTATCTGTTTTAACTTTACCAGCATCGATGCTACCCAAAACATTAAAAAAATCATGCAATATAACTTCGAATTCATGTAAATCTCTAGTAACGTCATTCACTTTGGCACCATTATTTATATCAAGAACATAATCCAACATTTTTCTCATCAGATCCAATTCCGAATTCAAATATGCAAATGTATCAACAACAGCTATTTCCATTTCTCTATCTTCTATGTTTGAATTGGAATCATTCACAAACGGTGGTTTCACATCAAAATGTCTGATATCTATACTTGTTGGATTCCCTAAAGTATAACATTGAGTCAAATCTGATCTCATTAAATAATTCCACATTTTCCTTCCCAAATGATTAATCTTTTCATCATTACAAACATCCAATTTATCAGGTTCACGATTCAATCCTAAAGAATAAGCCATTTGAACTAATAATGCAGTTCCTACTTGTGAATCACCTCCATCTATTCCATCACTTTCTTCAGGAGCACAATTACGGTATATTCTCATATATAACATTGCCTGGAACACTGTCATGTTTGTTTTTCTAGTGAATTGGAAACATTGGATACATGAATTTGCAACTTCAATAGTTGATAAATTAATTGGATTCTGCATGATATACTTTGCAACTGAATCTTCAGAGTTCATAATATATTCATTAACACAATTTCTATTATTGAAAAAGGACAAATAAGTCAACCTTAGTAGTATAAATACAATCGCTATATTTGCAAGGTCCAATTTTTTTTCAATCTTGATTGTTTCAAAGGTCACATCTTCATAACTTCTTGTTCCTACAATTCTTAGTAATTCCTTCTTGATTGTTTCCTCATCAACAAATGGGAAATATGGATAAACGTCTGTAAAAAATCGATCAATCAAAGTCCATAATACTTTCTTTTTGGGCATAATTTGTTTGATCTTTTCTATTAAATGTAATTCCGGATTTATCCTTCCATCAAATAAAGATTTAGCAAGACTGATTTGAGTGAAATTTATAGTACGATCGCCAGTGTGTTTCTTTTCATTCCCAAGTAATGATTTATAAGGAACAAATTCATCGTATCCTTCAAATTCCAATACCCGTTTCTGGAAAATCTTATCCATGTAATTCGAAGTCTTTTCTTCTTCCGGACTTTGAGCAGTGTTCAACAAGGCGATATTCTCAGAATTGATTTGTGGCCATCTATTGGTGATTATACAATAAGCCCCATTACTACACAATGCCTTCCATGATAAATTCAATGCGGGGTCCTTTTTCATTAATGAAATCCACGACAATGGACCATAATTGACCCTTCGTATATTTCGCTTAACTTGGATGGGTGTATACCCTTGGTAAAAATTCATGATTTCGTCATCACTGACAGATGGATTAGGACAAGTTGAACTCGTTGGTGATAATAATGAACCTGGGGTACGTGGGGTATGGACATTCGAACGACTTTTATCAATCTGTTTCTCTAATTCCGATACTCGTTTACGGAGTTCGTCTAATTCTTGTTGAGCTGGATCAATGATATCTTTCACTTTTTCCAACTTGGCACGTTTAAGTACTGGTTCTGATTCCTCTGGAGTCAGAGATTCAGTTGCCGGATAACTTTCATAAGTACATGAATATGAATAATTGAGTTTCTTCACACATGCTGAACAAGGTTGTTTTCTATCACATTTGGTTTTCCTCTTTCGACAATTTGTACATGAAAAGGATGGCTTGTTTCTTGTTTTGTGATCGTTTGACATTACTGAATCGATCGAATATTGTTACAAAAAAAAAAAAAAAAAAAAAAGGAAGAAAACTTAGATGAATTTAAAAAAATTTTGTTAACAAGGGGGAAAGAAAAAAAAAAAAAAAAAAAAAAAAAAAAAAAAAAAAAAAAAAAAAAAAAAATAATTTTTGTAAAAAAGGGGGGAAAGAAAACGAAAAAAAAAAAAAAAAAAAAAAAACAAAAAAAAAAAAAAGCTCAACCAGAGAACATACGCTATGCATTTTTCTTGGGAGAGGAAACTAACAGTTTGAAATTATACATAAATGACCTTAAAGCATTTCAATATAAGTCTACATACGATTTACAATAATCAAGTAAGCAGCCAATATTGTTTGAAAGTTTAGCAATATCAACGCGGCTAAAGTACTTGCCATTAAAAAGAGGGACCACGGTACCTTTTCCGTTTTACATCAGGAAAAATGAAACTTTTGAACAGAATATATCTGAGGAGTATAACTGAGGTGGAGATAATCGGCTGTTATCTCCTTGTCCTTGCCGAAAATAAACTCCAATTTCGGATAAAAGATACTTAATTCCAACTTTAGTGATTTGATCATCTATTCATTCATATGTTGTTTGATGCCAAAAAGCGGGATTTAATATGAGCTGCAACGTTTTAGTCATAGTTAGTGTGATTTATACATAATCTTTTATTTGTCATCCGCTCGTAAATCTAATTGCCGTGGAAACATAGTTGCTGCAAAATGGGTCGAAAAATCCGGAAATAAACTTATTCCCGTACTGTGCAAAAGAAAGAAACAAAAAAAAAAAAAAAAAAAAATCATACTACTTCATAAATAATACTTAACTTCCATTGAACAACTGGTTGAACGTAAAATCACTAAAAAAATCAATTGAATCAAGATCAAAATCACCATTTACTGGTTGAGCATAACTCTGGATCGAATCAAATGGTGAGTTTGGGACATAACTATTTCTTCTGACCTCTTCAGCTGGAGTAGGTTGTGATGGAATTTGCTGTTGTTGAACGTCATTTTTAGTACTCAACATCTGTAACCAAAGTCTATCAATCTCTTCACTATTGACAAAATCTAATCCAAAATCATTAGTATACTTCTTGGTATCTTGAAGATTACTTGGAGTTGATTCGGATGATGTGCTTGACATATTATCACATTTGTAATTTTTATAATTCATAGTAGAACAGAATTCATTACCCATTACAGTCTTTTTACCCAATTTAGATAATGCTAATTCACACATGTTCACAAGTTCAGTAAATTGCTCCAATTTATAACTTGACATCACAAAATCTTTCGCATTACCTGCTACTTTATCATAAAAATCCATGGTAGTAATCACCTTAAGTAAGTAATTATGACCCTTTGTAATTCTCCAAGCATAATAATACCTAGTACTTAGTTTTGATACAGCAGCAACACTAACTTCTGCACATCTAGTTAAGCATGATGATAACTTGCATAGTTCTTTATAATATGCATAATAAATCTCATCATTTTTACAATTTTCGGCGTGATCAGGTGAATTTTTCATATTGTAAATACCCATGTTAACACGAATGATTAAAGCAATCTTGATTTGGGTAGATTTATGTAAAATTTGAATCAATTTTGGATTGATTATCATGTCGCAAACCACTTCACTGTTTCCTAATAACTCAAAGTAATGGGGCATGATTTCAACAGCTGAAATATAAGTAATTTTTTTCAAATAAAAAAAAGACAAATCAGTATTTTTTGTTTCGTAATAAAGAAATAAATGGAAATAGATAGATACCAAAAATGATTTTAAGGAAACGTACAGTTTAACAGGAAAATTTCGTGCAAATACATGATCACATTCTGGGTTAGGTTTCAAACATTCATCTAAACTTCCGTAAGTTTCAGTAAGGGTTTTTTCAAGTTCATTTAATGAATTACATAATTCCAGTACTTTAACTTTTTTTGATACTTTGAGAATTAATGACAATATGTCTGCCACTAGTGAATAAATTTTTCGTGCATGAGGGAACACTATTTTAGTAATCAATCTATCTAGTTCCTTGTCAATTAAATTTTCATTACCCTCTTCGATATATGGCAATTTTGTATCATAACAATCTTCAGTTATTGTTCTTTGGGCACCAAAAGCATAAGAATCATGAATATCAGCCATAACTATGAAACTCCATATCTTTCTGCATAAATGGTTTTGTTTTTTATCATTCAAAACATCTTTAAAATTATCTGGTTCTCTGTTTAAACCTAGAGAATAAGCCATTTGAATAACCATTGATTTCAATGCATATGTATCACCACCATCACCATCATCGCCATCTTCAGGTGCAAAATAGTAGTATAATTGAAGGTAAAATGCAAGTTGTAATACTGGTAATGATGTTTTTCTGAGAATGTCAAAATATTGTAAACAGTTACGAGCAGAGTCTATAACAGACATTCCCACCGGGTTTTGCATTAAATATTTCATATCTTGAGCTTCAACTGAATTATCTTTTGTATTCAATCTCAGTTCATTCACACTTTCTTTATTACAAAATAATGATAAGTAGCTCAATCTTAAAATAATCAATAATGTTCCAATAATAGCCAAGTCCAATCTCTTTTCTACTTTAACTTCACTAATTTTTTCATCTTCATAAGATTTAGGTCCGACAATTTTAGATACCGATTCTCTAAAATCAATTTCATCCAAAAATGGCACAAATGGGTATAAATAGGTGAAAAATCTATCAATCAATTTCCAAAGAACTTTTTTCTTGGGTAATTGCTGATGAATTCGATCAACAAATTGTAACTCCATATTCACTTGTTCATCATATAATGTCAACCCTAGTGGAACTGATTGGTTTGATTTTACCTTTACTTTCTGTTTTAAAATACTATAAGGAAGAACATCACCATAACCGGTAGTCTCCAAGGCTTTTTTCTTAAATTTAACTTCTGAATCATTTGATTCACTTGTTACCAACAGGGTATTTTCTTGTGAAATATCATGACTTACAGTACCAAATACAAAATTTTTAGAAGCTTCAGTTTTCACTTTATTTTTCCCATTAAGACTGTACCATAACATAGTCAATCCTTTATCCTTCTTCAACAACGAAGACCAAGCAAGAGGCCCAAAATTAATTCTTCTAAAATCTTTTACGCAGACTGAATTATAACCCTCGTAGAAACTAATTGTTTCTGAATCATTCAAATATGGATTGATTCCAATAATGGTTGATGCTACAGGAGGTGATGAGTTTGATTCCGGTGAGGTTAAATTTGGAGATGGTAATGGATACACAGAAGGTTGAGTTAAAGGTATCGATGTGATAGTACTCTTATCGGAGAAACTAATCGGTGGTAATTGGATAGCTGGATTTTGTTCTCTTGTATTTGAGACATTGTATACAGTTGATAATCTGTTCTGTGGAGAATAAACAAGAGGTTCCTTAGATTGATTAGGACTCCAAGGTGAAAACAGAACTGGTGGAGGTAGAAAATTAGGTGCATTAGAATACCCTGGTGCAGGAGATTGTGATTTATTTAAATTTGATTCAATTTTTTGCAACCTGTCCTTTAACATATTCAACTCACTTAAGGAAATAGTTATTTGATCTTTATTAGAAGGTGACACAGTTGTCGCTGATGTATCTGTAGTTGGGACCGATGAAGTCAAAGATCCTGAATCAGTCATGGCTGGCTTCGTTTTCTTTTTGTAAGTTTTACCTTCAAATCGTATCGGGTTTCTAGCACTATCTTCATAAGGACGTGAACTAGATAATTTACCTTCATTTAAACCATCTGCAACCAAATTAGTAGATGTCTTTTGTCCATCATCATATACACAAGCATCGTGTTTTTTACTTTTAGTACAATTTTGACATGGATGTTGACGATCACATTTAATTTTTCTTTTTTTACAATTTGTACATACGGTACTGATTTTTTTCCTTCTCTTAATTTCCGGTCCTTCTAAATTAGTTGGCGGTATAGTTGTGGCAAATGACATTATATCCTTTGGATTTATAATTAGTTGTAATTGTACAAGGGAGGGGTGGTGAGACTAAATAAATTATTTAAGGGTATAAAATTATATTATTGATAATGATAATGGAATTTTTTTAATAAAAAATTGTAAATATAGTTGTAATCAAACAAAATCCGACGATAAGTTATTTATGAATGAATTGGAATAAAATGATTATAAATCAAATAAAATTTTATTCGGCAATTTTTTTTTTTTTTTTTTTTTTTTTTTGTTTTTCTAAATCGCGCCATTCCGACCGACACGGAAGAAAAGAAAGAAAAAAGACAAAAAACAACATAAAATGAGGAGAGAGATGGATAGAGATAGATAGACAGAGAGTGAGTATTATTATTAGTATTACTATCAGTATTACTATCAGTATTACTATCATCAGTATTATTAATATTGTCATTAGTATTAATATTATCATTAGTATTTGTTAATATCCGCTAAACTAACGGTAATATAGTAACCAGTAATATACAAAAATTAAAATGCGCAAAATTTCCTAATTAGTTAAATACTCGGATATATTAATTATCATAATTATTAAATAAACTATCCAAAGGTAAATCATCAAATAAATCAAAAAATATAGTTGGATCATTATTACTTTTACCAACACCACCACCAAATCCACCATTATTATTATTATTATTATTATTATTATTATTATTAGTTTGATTAATATTAAAAAATTGATTAGGTACAGAATATCCAAACGCATTATTAATCACATTACTGTTATTATTATTATTAGTATTATTATTATTACCATCACGAATACCATTTTCATTAGTTGGATTATTGATTGGGTTGGCTATATTATTATTATTATTCCCATAATTAAAAACATCATTTTGATTATTATTCTTCAGATTCAACATTTGTAACCATATAGAATCTATTTCAGCACTATTATCAAATTTCAAATCTTCAAATTCAGTATAATATAATCCCCCATTATTAGTAGAATCAACACTATTTGGTGTATGTGCATTCTCAGATGCGCTAGCTGTAGGGCTAATATTATTATTAAAATGAACATTTTCAGTAGATTGATTTCTACTACGAGACGATTGTTCAGTATATTTTTTGGATTGTACACTAGGTTCTTGCATTGATTTCTTTCGTGAGTTTCTTTGTTGATACCTTTTTTTACTTGATAGACTTTTTTGAAATAATGATGTCAAATCAGCATCATTACAATATTTACTAACCAAAGATTTTAATTTTTCTAAACCCATTTCCGATAAATCTGCCAATTTTGTAACTTGATCATTTGTAGGTTTGAAATTTTGCCATTGACTTTCAAAGTTCTCTTTATAAAATCTCGGAGTAACTACCAATTTCATATAATAACTTCTCAGTTTGACTGCTCCCCATGCAAAATAATATCTACTACTTAAAATTGAACAAGCAGTTAAACAAAGACGACATGCGTATTCCATCGATATCATGAATCGGTGTGTTGAATCAAATATTTTTTCATATGATGAATCATTAACCAATTTTTGTTGATGTTCTGGATCTCTGGACATGTTATATTGATAAAAATTACTTTTCATCATACTTACTAAAAAAATATCCGTCACTTTAACTAAGAATAATATAATTATCGGATTAATATGTAAATCAGCAGCTTCTCCAAATAAATCTTGACTTCTTATAATCAAAGTAAACACATATGGTAACATCTCATTAATCGCTAATGACAACACTTTATGCAAATAGTAATAACTCAATTTGGAATTCTTGTTTTCATAATAATTATACAAATTACAATACATTGTAATTAATGAACTATTCATTCTGAATAATGTAGCAATCTTCATTATCTTATGTGTATGATAACTTGTAGTTTCATCTTCCAAATTATGTACATAATCACCAACTTTGCCTAAAAGTTCAGATACTGCTATTTCAATATGATTAAGATGATTGGTGATCTCCAGAATTTTCACTTTTTGATTAACATTGCTACATAGCATTATCAAATCTTTTATGGGGCCATTGATAAGGGAAACAGTGAATGCAAATATTGTTAATGATGATTTTTCAACTTCTATATCTCGACAACCTGAACTTTTGGGTGTAAAAACAGGTCGCTTTGTGTCATATGATTCCGATCTTATAAGCAAAGGAGTACCAAAAGTGAATGCCAATGAATATTCTTGTAACAAACAGAAATACCATATTTTTCTATATAAATGTTTCACTTTTTCATCTTTCAAATTAACAAAATAATCTGGATCTCTATTCAATCCCAATAAATACGACATTGAAACAAGGTTGGTATGTTGAATTAATGCATCTCCTCCATCAACACCGTCACCTTCTTCGGGTGCAGAGGTTCTATAAGCTCTTAAAAATACGGCACATTGTAAAATTGGAAAAGTGACTCTTCCTAAACGTCGCAAATGCGTATAACAAGTATGTGCAATATCAATACTTTTAATTGTGATACCATTTAAAATCAAATATTTTCGATCAGCTTCTTCCAAAGTAAGATCCTTTTTAGTCAATATTCTCTCATTATGTGATCCCTTATTATGAAGCAATGATAGAAACAGCAATCGGCAAATAACAAATAGTATACCAATATTGGCAAAATCAACCCGATTTTCAATCTTCACTTCAGGTTTAGTATCTTCATAACATTCTTTACCTATTAATTTTTCCACATCCCTTCTAAAATAATCTTCAATCACATACGGCATTATCGGATATAGTAAAGCGAAATAACGTTTGATTAATAACCAAATTGCTTTTTTAGTAGGCATTGCTGATTTTATCTGTTCAATCAAACTCAATTCTCGATCTTTGTTTCCTCCTAATAAACTCAACTCCAATCCAAACGTAGTCATATTCACAGAATCTTTACTTAATCCATCATCTTGTAGTTGTTCTACTTTTTCTTGAAATCGGGATTCCAAACTACCATCCAAATTTAAAGCAGAACTAACTTTTTCATCATTAGGTATGAGTAATTTTTTCAATGTTTGATGAGTTATTCCGGTAGTTATATTCTTTTCCTGTTCTTTTTGTTTTTGTAAAGTTGAAAAATAACTTAATGTCCTCACTGCCGAATTCCTTCGCATCACATATTTCCAAGATAAAGGCGAGGCTGTATCACCGTCGAACCTGGTTGGTGCCGTATCCAAAGTTTCATAAAAATCAACCACATCATTAATTGTCGAATATGGATTTACGCCCACCAAGTACTTTTGTTCTGGAAGTTCTGATAATTTAAGAACACTGGTCCTGCTGGGACGGTGTTGTAAATATACTGGTCTATCGGAAGTCACATTTTCCAACGGTATAAACCCTGGTCTTGTTACATCATGATGAGAAAACACCAAATTTTCAGATGTTTGCATCGATATATTATAAACTGTATCATCATTTATTTCAGTTTTGATTGGGGGGATTTCATGATTAGTATTGTCATTAAAAATTTCACCTGTAGAATTTTCATAATGTTTTAGTTTTGTTTGTAATTCAACCAAAGCTGACTTTTGAATTAACACACAAACATCTTGTTTCTCTACCACTTGCTGTTTGAACAAATCTTCATTTGGGGAAGGTTCATTATCTGGTTCTGAAGTTGTCGAACTGATCATTAATTGTTTTTTACGTTTTTTGGCCTCGGGAATTCTTTCATCGTAAACACATGCTTCAGGTTGATGTTTTTGACAATTTGAACATGGTTTACCTTTATCACATTTAACTTTTTTCCTTCGACATGGTAGACATACTAAAGTGGCACGATTTCTTTTCCTAATTGATTTACCTTCTTCTAAACAAGAAGGTTCTAATTTAACATCCATATTTTTGGACCCCCAAAAAGATTTTCTGAGTATTTTTTTGTTATTAGAGAATGAATATTAAGAGCCAAAAGAATTTATTTTTATTTTTTAAGCCTTTCAAATACTTCAGGCGGGAAAGTAAGAAGGAGAGGTGTGAGGGAGAAAAATCTTAGAACAAAGGCATCACTATTTAGAGAAAACTAAGCAATCTAAAAAAAAAAAAAAAAAAAAAATCAAATAAACACATGCTTAATTATATATATATATATGTACATTCTATATAAATTTACATTTTTAATTTAACTAAAATTAAATCTTTGGTGCCGATGTATCGTCGTATTATAATGGTTGCAAGTTTATGTCATAAAACGGCTATAAAAAAGAATATGAAGCATACTAAATAGAAAAGAAAAAAAAAAATAAATGCACACGGATTTAAAGGATACTCATTTTGTCCTCTCAAATATCCTAATCTCCTTTTGGTCCCTTAACTTCCACTAGCCATTCACAACTAAATCTTTTTCTATAAATACTATGGGGGTAAAAGCCCGCCCACCCAACCATCACCCACATACTTACACGCTAACCAATTTAAAAAATTTAACCAATAATAGTCTAAGAATAATATATTATACATAAATACAAGCATCTAAATCATGATCCCTCGTAACCAGTAACCAAAAAGTAATAGAATATGATTAAACTTCTAAAGAACCCAAAAAAAATAATATATAAAAAGTTAAAAAAAATTTTCTCTCAATTATCGTTAATGTGTCCCATAAGACCTATCATTTTCGGCTAATAATGATTGTTGCTCTCTTGTACTTTGACTTTGACAATCATCATCATTATCTCCATTATATATGAAAAATTGAACAAATATAGTGAAATCTAATCCCAAAGTCCCCAAAGAACCAGCTAACCATGATGAGTTGACCCATATATAATTCCAACTCATATCAATAGACAATATAGATATGACATAAGTTAGATTACCCAAACATGCAAAAAGGAAAAACATAAATGAAATACCTTCACATGATTTTCTTTCATAATTTAAAACAATTTGAGGGATTCTGGATCCTAAATATAAAATAGCACATAACCAACCGAATGTTTGTGCTAATGGATCAAATACTAATTCATCGGGATTATGTTTACCTGGATGGTTTGGATGTTTTAAATCTTTAAGGTATGAAATATACCATCCAATCACTCCTGATGCAATTACCAAAGTAACCATTAAAGTATTTATTAAAAGAGATTGA
Source organism: Candida buenavistaensis (assembly GCA_030582575.1). Taxonomy (NCBI): domain Eukaryota; kingdom Fungi; phylum Ascomycota; class Pichiomycetes; order Serinales; family Debaryomycetaceae; genus Candida; species Candida buenavistaensis. The sequence goes on along the minus strand of JAKTXM010000070.1, from coordinate 1,556 downwards.
ACTTGGGATGTTTTACTAACTGAACTGCAAATGCTTGATGATGCTTCTAAATCATCCGAAACATCATTATTGCTAATAAAAGTAGAAGTAACAACTTGTTCTTGGTGATGTTGATGACGTACACGGTTGTCGTCTTCTGATATGACTGTCTCTAATACATCTTCATGCAATGGATTAGCTGGTGATAAATGAATTAAATCTGGATTCTTACCATTCCCATAAGCTAGACATTGCCATAATAACACAATATCAGCAAGAGTATAATATACGGCCAATATAATCATAGTTGGTAAAAGACCTTGCATCACTGCTCCTAATACATTAAATACGTCACCAGCCAACCATAATACAATGAATGTTAATGATAAACCTTCCAGTGATTTTCGTTTAAAATTTTCATAAATTTGTGGAGCAAACACTATGATCCAACATGCTATCGATATCGATCCTGTAATCCCACTAATAGCTTGAGAATCTAAGACTATTGGTGCCGGAGGTCCCATGATATAAAAGTAAGTAAATATAAGAAAGTAGAGTTTTCTCTTTCTTAAAAAAAAAAAAAAAAGAAAAAAAAATAAAAAAAGAAAGCAAAAAGTTTAATTGGAGTAAAAAAATTTTTTTTTTTTTTCAAGTGTCCAACTACACCCCGCTTAAATTAACTGCTCTATCGTAGTACCGCGATGACAATAGTATGGACAATCTTATGGCGCGACTTGAAAGAGAAAAATGCCATCTCTGTCTCGTCGTGACTCATTCTAGAAAAAAAAGGTAATTAATTCCGCACAGAAAGTCACGCGACTGCTGATATATATTCTTAATCACGTGCCTGTATTACTATTTTGTTAACTATTCAATTTAAAAAACCACTGAATGTCCTTTATTTCCTTTTTATTTTCTCTTTCGTTCTAGACATTTATTGATATGAGCTGCATAACGTCCACCGGCTATATTTCTCCCACAATTAACACATTGAAAATATCTTGATGTTTCCATCTGTTTCAATTTCGTTTTATCTTGAACATCATTCGTACCGTTATCATCAGAAACTTCTGTGTTTGACGATAGGATGGGGATGTTATTATTGGTTAGGTTGTTCAATGTGTGTTGCTTGATTATGTTGTTTAATAAATCATTTAGTATTGATTCTGCCTGTGTATGTGTTAGTATGTTTCGTGAATGTGGAAGAGTTTAGTCTCTTTGCATACTAGTATCTTGTAAGTTATGGGATTATCTTCTGTCATGTTTGGTTTGTTGAATAAAACCAAGTAGGCATTGATTTTTCTGCACAATGTGCGTTGAATAATAAATATCTATAAAAAAAAAAAAAAAAAAAAAAAAAAAAAAAAAAAAAAAAAAAAAAAAAAAAAAAAAAAAAAAAAAAAAAAAAAAAAAAAAAAAAAAAAAAAGATAGAAATAATCAAGTATTGGTCAGTATAATGAATGAAGATGATGATGATAACATTCAAACTGAACAAATATATGATATAGAAGACGAGGTTCAAGATTGGAAATTCTTGAACAGGGCCAACATCCCGAAACGTGGTGAGAAGGAATTT
>JAKTXM010000069.1:0-49607 GCA_030582575.1 Candida buenavistaensis | reverse complement strand
AAAAAATTAAAATTAAAAAAAAAAAAAAAAAAATAGAAGGATATAGGAAATAAACAAAAGCCGAGCAAAACTATACCCTAAAAAATCAGCCAATTGACATAATAAAAACTAAAAACCAATATATATATATATATATCTAAACTGACGTAATAACATAAGATAACAATAATCTACATGATTTTTATGTTTTTATATATTTATAATTCAGTTCCTTTCGCCATGGAAATGATTGCGTTGAGTGTCAATTTCTTAGTAAATTCCTCGGGCAATACGGAAAACTATATGGAATATTCTATAACAGGAATTGGATCAAAATGCAGGATTCTTAATCGAGTCCATGTTTTATTTTCATTTATTTTACACGAAACTCACACCCCACACCTCACTCCACACACCACATATATACACACATAGAATACTAGATCAATTTCTTTTTTTTTTTTACACCCCCCTCCTCCCCATGAATTAATTATTTCTATCGATTGGTTTTTTCGCAGTCAACAGTTTTGCACCTCTTTTAGAAAAAACAATAGATAGTTTGGAGTCTTCAAAATCCTTTTTTATGTTTTATTTTTTTTTATATTTTTGGTGATTTGATTGTGACTTGAGAATGCAGATCTAAAATGAGTTTTTTGGATTATAAAAATAAATAAAGATAGATAACCACAGTGTTTAATTTTTTATAACAGGATACTTAAAGTAGAAACGTAATAGTAATTTTGGTCTACAGATACAAGTTGTGATAACAACTATAAACGGTTGTGTTGTGTTGTTTTCTTTTGTTTTGTTTAGTTTTGTTTTCTGTGTTTTTGCAGAAGATTTAGAACGAAATTATGTATACATAAGAAATTTACAAGGCACATCAATTGATAGAAGAACCTACAATAAGATTAATTGTTTCATTTTATTTAATAGTGTTTTGTTATCATTTTTATTGGACATGTAGTTTAAAACACGTTGCTATGATAAGAAAAAATTAGAATAAGAGAAAAAAAGGAGATAAATTTAAAATTATTTTGTTACATCTATCTGTCTTATTTATATAGTGAGGGTCGTGTATTCGTGGCTTTTGTTTCAGAAAACAAGACAAGACAAGGCAAAATAAAGAAAAAAACTCCGAGATAGAGTTATATACACTACCCGGAGAAATGATGTATAATGTTAATATATATATATATATATATAAAGATAACATTAAGTCTTATATACTTATAAGATTAGTATTTCCCCTATAATAATAATAATAATTTATATATGTGGTAATGACTAGTATAATTACGGTATATTTATTTGTTGCAAGGAAAAGAAGTTAAAAAAATATTAAGAAAAAAAAAAAAAAATTCAATTTAAATTAAAAAGGAACAAAGGAAAAAAAGAAAAAGAAAAAGAAAAAGAAGAAGAAAAAGAAAGAGAGCAAACCCACTCTCTTTCGATTTGGGTCATTAATATTTAATTCTTTCTACTCAATCTTAATACTACTACTACTACTACTACTACTACTACTATTAATATTAATATTAATATTAATATTATAATACTAATAGATATACTATTATACATTATTGATACTTTAAATTATTAAACAACTAATCATTGTCATTATCATTATTTATTTTATTCTATTTAATTAAAAAAAAAGAAAAGCATAAATTTTCCTATTTTAAAATTATTAAATAATTAATTATATTTGATTTCAATTCATTCTGCAACAATATATATATTTTTTTTTTAAAGCATCTTTTATATTTTGTTATTAAATAATTCATGTCATCAACAAATACTGATAAACAAAATTCTCAACCAAATATAAAACATGAATCAATACGTAATTTGATAGCAGCAAATTTCAATCAACAACCACAAGTCCAAAAATCAAAAAATCATCAACATCATACTTTAAATGAACCACAACCACTGCCTCCTTATTCACCCGATTCAATCAATTCTTCTTCAGCTTCTCCAGATTCACCAATAATTAAACAACGAATGAAATCAAATACTATAAGTAATGGAGCTTTAAGTCATGCAAGATCAAATAGTAAACGAGTATCATTTTCAAATCTTAATTCAAGTAATAATTCTCAAGTATTTTTAACTGATAGTTCAGATAATGAAATTTATAGTGATGATGAAGTTGAGGGCTTAGCAAAAAATGATTCAAATGAAATATTTTTAAGAGAACCAAATTTTAGAGCTTCCAAACAAGAAGATTTAAATTTAGCACGTAAAAATAATAATAATAATATTGTTAAATTTATCGCTGGAAGTATGTCACCATCTCCAAGTTGTTTATCTCCTACAACTTCAAGTTTATCTTTAAAACAACAACATAAGAAAAGATCACGTCCAAGATTTTCTCAATATGGTGGTGAAAGTTTATCATTATCAAAATCTTTGGATTCTCAATTATTAGAACCTTGTGATTCAAATAGTTCAACAAATTCAAATCTACCCGAATTCAATAAACGTCCATTAACTGATACACCAATTGTTTCTTCAATGGGATCCCCAATAACTAGAGAACAATCAGAAGACGAAGATGACGATGATGATGACGATTATGATCAAAGAGATATTATACCAATTCAAGAAGAAGAAAATGAATCAGATAAAACAACAACTCCAATATTATCAAAAACCAAAAATATATCCCATTTAAATTTATCTGATATGATGATAACTAGTAGTAAGAATAGTAGAGAAGGATCACCTGATGCAGAAACTCTTAAAAATTCAAGAAATGAAGCTGCTTCCATTGCTGCGAAACAATTGGTTGGTGAAAATAAACTACCTAAAGGTCAAACAGTAGCTGCTCAATTATTACGTAAAGCTGCAAAAATGGCATCACTGAAATCTGTACCTTCAAGATCCCCACCTCATGAAGAAGCAGCACCACCACCACCACCAAATTTTATTATTAAAGAACCATCTGATGGATCAAGTGGCGTTAGTCCTCTGAGTTCTGTTTTAACTATCAAATCAGAAGGTGAAAATAAAAATATTGTAATGGATCAAGAAGTAAGAGATCATTTATTAAAAGATGTGCCTTCATATATGAAAGAACAATTTGAAAAAACTCCATCTTTAGAAAAATTAAAAAATTTACTAATGACAAAACCTCCACCTTCAGCAAGGAAAACTTATACTTTAAATATACCTGGTCAAACATCATCAAAAACTTCACCTGATGGAAAAATTGCATCTACTGATCTTGGATCTAAATTAGTGATTGTAATGGTTGGATTACCAGCAAGAGGTAAATCTTATATTACTAATAAATTAACAAGATATTTAAATTGGTTACAACATGATTGTAGAGTTTTTAATGTTGGTAATACAAGAAGAAAAGATAAATTAAATGCTGGACCAGAAACTCAACCATTACCTGATAGTACAACACCGACAGAAACAAGATCACCTCAACAACATGATGCATCCTTTTTTAATCCTGAAAATAAAGATAGTACTGCATTAAGAGAAAAATGGGCTATGGATACATTGGAACAATTATTAGATTATGTTATTTTAGGGACTGGGTCAGTAGGTATTTTTGATGCTACAAATTCTACAAAATTAAGAAGGAAAAGAGTACTCAAAAGAATTCAAGAACGTACAAATGGTGAATTACCAGTATTATTTTTAGAAAGTGTTTGTAATGATCCAAGTTTGATTGAATCTAATATAAGGTTAAAATTAAGTGGACCTGATTATAAAGATATGGATCCTAAAGTTGCATTCAATGATTTTGTTGGAAGATTACATAATTATGAAAAAGCTTATGAAACCATTGATGAAGAAGAAGAAAAAATACCTGATTTTCAATATGTTAAAATGATTGATGTTGGTAAAAAAGTTGTTAGTTTTAATATCAAGGGATTTTTATCTTCACAAACAATTTATTTTTTACTTAATTTTAATTTATGTGAAAGACAAATTTGGATAACTAGACATGGAGAAAGTATTGATAATTTAAGTGGTAGAATTGGAGGTGATGCTCATTTAACTAAACGAGGTATAAAATTTTCTAAAGCATTAACCCAATTTATGAATTTTCAAAGACAAGAATTTAGAAAAAAACAATTGGAAAGATTTTCAACAAGATTAGAATTAAAATATAATTCTATATTTAATGAAGATGATGTAGCTACATTAGATTCAATTCCTAGTGAACCCAATTTTTGTGTTTGGACATCAATGTTGACAAGAGCAGTTGAATCGGGGCAATTTTTTAATGATCAATTATATTCAATTAAAGAATTAAGAATGTTGAATGAATTAGGAGGAGGTAAATATGAAGGAATGACATATGAAGAAATTCAAAAAAAACATCCTAAAGAATTTGAAGCAAGATTAAAAAATAAATTAAGTTATAGATATCCTGGAGTTGGAGGTGAATCTTATTTAGATGTATTAACTAGATTAAGACCATTAATTGCTGAAATTGAAAGAACAACAGACCATTTATTAATAATTTCCCATCGAGTAGTATCGAGAATTTTATTAGCTTATTTTTTGAATCTTGATAAATCATCAATTGGAGAATTAGATGTTCCATTACATACATTATATTGTTTAGAACTGCATCCTTATGGTACCGATTATACTATGTATGAATATGATGAGGTTTTAGATTGGTTCATTAAAGCAGAACCAGAACATCAAAAGAATGTTAAAGAAGTTGGAGTTATATTTAAAGAACGTAAATATTCAGTTATACCTACTGCTCCACCATCCACTACATGTTCTAAATCAAGAACCTTTAGTAGTAATGCTGCTGTTTCTGCTTCGTCGTCAGCTGCCGTAATTAATAATAAAGAATCGAAAGAAGATGTTAGAAGAAGATTATCAATGGGTGTAACTAATAAACCAACTTTACTGATTCATGATGGTGATGATAAATCAATAACTGCAAAGAATTTAAGAGATTTAAAGAATTTAAGAAATCCAAATACTCATCATAAATATTAAGTATATATATAACATGTATAGAAAAGAGAGAAAATAAATAAAATAACAAATTAGAATCGAAACCAACCAAAGGGGAGAGTGTTTGTTTGGTTTGTGGTTAAACAAAAAAAAAATAAAAAATAAAAAATTAGGGTTAATAAAAGAAAATCCGGGTAAATATATAAATAAATAAAATTTTTTTTTAAAAAAAATCCAAGTATAAAAAGTGCGATGGGTATCCAAATTGAAAAAACAAAATACTTCTACTTTCTTCTTTAAGCAAGTTAAGGATTTAATTTAGTCTATGGAGATATCTCCATTAGATTAATAATCAATAACTTACAATAACAATCAACAACAAGAAAAAAAAAAGAAAGAAAAGGATTAGGAAAAGCAAAAGGAAAATGAAAATATGATGAAATTTAGTGAAGTCTTCTTTTCCATGTCTGATTCTCGACTATGATAAAGACAATATCTCAAGACAATGCCCCCCTTTTTGACTATCTTTACGGATAGTGATTTTGGGTGGGTTTATACTTGCCAGTATTAATGTTACGTTTCTGATTTTCTTTTTTTTTGTTTTCTTTATTTTGCTTTGCTTCTTTTTCGAGCTTGATGGATCTGTTCGCAGTGTGTGTGGATTGCTTTCTTTTTATAGTATTTATTTATCAAGCTAGGACAGGAAGAGGAGGAAGAGAAATGAGAAAGAGGGGAATTTTACAATTTGCGAGGTTTAAAGTGATGAAAATATGGACCAAACATTCGCAGTTTCCTCGGTAGCATACGTTTACGAACCTAAGTTAGTATGTTCGGTGACCGGAATATTGACCTTCCTTTGGATGTCTGATTAAACCTCGCATAATCGTCCCAACTTTTCAAAAAAAAAAAAAATTATTTTTTCTCCCCCTCCCTTGCCCTATGTTTTGTACACAGATATTATAATATATATACATACATACACACTATTTACTGTTTTTGAAAAATTGTAGAAAAATTGAAGAAAAATTGAAAAAAAAAAAAAAAACACACACACTATTATTAAAAATAGAATACATAAATTATTTAACTTTAGATCTTACCTTTAACGCTTGGACTGGTTAATGGCCATTGATAAGTACCTGGATCACTGAAAACATAACCATTATCAGTCAAGTATTTTCTTAATTCCTTTGGACCTTTTGAACCGTATGGATAATAAGATAATTTTTTATCTTCAACTTTTTCAACAGCTTCTAATAATGGAGTGAAAAGTTTCCATGAAACTTCCAATTCATCATCTCTGACAAAATTAGCATGATTACCCAAATAACAATCTCTAATTAATGCTTCATAAGCTTCAGGAATCCAAAAATCTTTAGAATAACGTTTTGAATAAGTTAAATCCAAATCAGTTAATGAAGTTTCGGTTGAAATACCTGGAATTTTAGAATTAATCTTTAAATAAATAGCTTCATTTGGTTGCACTCTAATAACTAATTCATTTCTTTGAATTTCTTCAAACATACCTTTAGCAACTGGTTTAAATTGAATTCTAATTTCAACTTTACCTTCATCTAAAGCTTTACCTGCTCTTAAAACTATTGGCACACCATCCCATCTTTCATTATGAATATTAACTCTAAAAGCAGCATAAGTTACAGCTTTAGATTTTGGATCAACTGTTTTATCATCTAAATAACCTGGTTTAGTGCCATCTTCAGATTTAGTATATTGACCCAAAACAATATCATCAACATTAATTTGATCAAAAGCTTTTAAAACTTTAACCTTTTCATCTCTAACAGCTTCTGGATCAAAAGAAACTGGTCTTTCCATAGTTAATAAAGTTAAAACTTGTAATAAATGGTTTTGCATAACATCTCTAATAATTCCAATATTATCAAAATAACCCCCTCTACCTTCAGTACCAAAGGCTTCTTTAAATGAGATTTGTATAGATGAAATATGTTTGTTATTCCAAACACCACTAAATAATTCATTACCAAATCTTAAAACTAACAAATTTTTAACCATTTCTTTACCTAAATAATGATCAATTCTATAAACTTCATCTTCAGTAAATAATGGGGAAATATTTTTTTGCATTTCATGATAAGTAGTTAAATCACGTCCAAAAGGTTTTTCAAGAATAATTCTAAATTTACCTTCTTTTGGATAAACATTCTTTTTAACTTGTTCACAAACAGTAGTGAATACAGAAGGTGGTAAAGCTAAATAAAATAATCTTTCAGGTGCAATATTATGTTTCTTTTCGTATTCTTGACATCTTGATTCTAATTTTTTATAACCTTCATCAGTATCATAAGGATCACTAATATAAGTAACCAATTTCAAGAATTCATCTTTTAATTTATCGTCTCCGCCTTTAAAATGATCGGAAATTCTTTTTTTGAATTCTTCATCTTCTAAATGAGACCTAGCATAACCAATGATTTGAACATCTGAAGGTAATTGTTTTTCTCTGAATAAACCAAATAATGCTGGGAAAGTTTTCTTTTTTGCTAAATCACCAGAAGCACCGAAAACTACAATGGTACAATAATCGCCAAAGGAATCGAAAGACATGATTTATAATCAATTGAGTAGAATATATAAAGTGAATTGAGAAAAGAAGAAGAAGATTATAAAAATTTATAAAAAATTTAAAAGAGAATCCGATTTAGTCAACTTTTATATCTTTTTTTTTTTTTTTCTTCCTTTCTTCGGTTGTGTGTTGTCTTTCTCCTTCCCTCCCTCTCTTTCTCTCTCTCTCTCTCTCTCTCCCTTTTAACAATTTGTCCGAGACGTTCGGGAGATCAGGAGTAAAATTGCTAACACACAAAATAATAATCATGGAACAAAAAACATTACTAATGCAAACAACTCAAATTCACCAAAGATCCTTCAATCTAATTTGAATTGCATTTTTATTGTTCAGTAATTAAGTAAAAAGAGATTGAAAAATTTTTGAAAAAGAATTAAAAATTCCAATCATCCACTCCCCCGGTATACCACATCTCCACCCCCCCTTCTACTTCCATCCCCCTCGATAATCGCTCTTCCTTTTTTTTTTTTCTTGTGATAAGCACCAACCGCCCTCCCTTCCCTCCTTCCCTCCCGTTAATTCTCGCTCAACCCTAACGCCACCGCGGACCGTGGAATTTATCGCACCAGAATTTTAGGCACCAAACTATAACAGACAAAAAAAAAAAAAAAAAAGGGACAAATTACGAAATAATTAGTAAGTCCACTTGTTAACATATTTACATATGTGTACAGATGTACTTATTACAAAGTAATTATTAAGAACTTTGGAAATGTAACTTGGTATTTTGTACAATTTCCGAGGTTCTTATGACATTACCAATTTCCGACTAGTTATACCGCGCCACCCTCGGATGGAATCATATTTATGCTATATCCTGAACTATCTCCGTTTTTAGGAATTTGAAGGAAAAAAAATTAAAAATTAAATTAAAAGTTTAGCGTCGGATAATTATTGTCCATCAAGAGCTGTTTGCACGTGATATAAAATTAACTCATTATTAGAGACAGAGAGACAGAGAGACAGACAGAGAGAGAGAGATAAAAGAGTTTTAGAATTGTATTCTGTTCTAACTATACACTTATATTATCATCTTTCTTTGATGATTCTTGATTCTTTGAATCTTCCTTTGGATCTTCCTTTGGAGAATCTTCATCTTCATCACCTATTTTAAACATATCATTTTCATAATCAGGTAAACTCTCAGCATTAAAATCATCAAATAATCGATCTCTAGCTTCATCTTGTTCTCTATCAAATTGTTGGGTTTGAGATTGCAATCTATGGTCGTTTCTATCACCCAAATCAAACGAATCATGATCTTCATCATCGGAATCACTGTAATCTTCTCCAGGTATAATATCAAATTCATAACCATCTCTTCTTCTACGGCGTCCACTTCCTGGAGTTTTGTGGAATTTCATAACTAATAAAACAGCAATAAATCCAACTACTGCTATAGTCATAAAATAAAATCCAGTATGATCTGTAGCCACTTCTTTTTGATCATTATCGTTATTATCTCCATCTCCATCTTCTTCGTCATCATCATCTCCTGTTTCTTTATTTTCTCCACCAGTATCCGAATCAGTTCCATCAGTCTCTGTTGCTTTGGATTCTTCAGATGAACTTGTCAAAGATGGTTCTTCAGATGTGGTAGCTGATTCTATTTTTGAACTGCTTGTTTCAACAAGCTTACTTGTTTCAACTTGACTAGTTGAAGTAGTTTCAGTGGTACTCGATGTAGCTTGTTTCTCTTTATTTGCCAATTCTCTTCTAACAGCGGCATAATCTTTAGTTATATCATAAGTTTCTGCTTTATCAGCATCAATAGATTCTCCAAAAATTCTAAATTGCCAATCTTTAAAAACAATTTGTTGTTTATCACCTTTCGAAGTATCAGCAAACACTTCAACTTTCCATTCACCCAATCCAGATTCACCCCAATGCGCAACTGACATAAATGTCCAATCTTGAAATCCTCTACTTGATGCATCATTATATCTAAAAGCAGCCAAATCACTAATTACTCCTGTTGGTGATATGATTCTCATACCGACTCGACCTCTATAGGTAGATTCAATATTCACTTTAACAGTAATATGTTCAACTCTTTCAACATTGACAAGTTTCAAATCCTTTTCAGTAATATTTAAAGATGATTTTATAACTTTTGTTTTATCTTGTTCAGTATCAATCGTTTCATTAACATTGATAACATCACTATAATACCAAGCTTGTGGTTTAACATTTTTCCAATTTTTAGCAAAATGAACCATTTGATAAGCATCTGTTTTCCCATAACCATATTTATGAGAGTATTTTCTATTTAATGCAGTTGTTTGATAATTACCATCACCTTCATTTATTGGTGTAGCACTCAATACTGAAATATATTGTACGTCTCTCCAAGTTAAATCTGGATTAGCTGATAATATTAAAGAATAAATACCACTTGCCAAGGGAGCCGCAGCAGACGTACCACCATGAGTAGCAGAGCATTTCTTTTTAATATCTGTTGTATGAATATGTTCACCGGATCCAGAAGAATAAGTAACAACCATAACAGCAGAACAAGCTTCGGAATACAGAGGATGTAAACCTTTATAATCTATAGCTCCCACTGTTATTGAATAAATTGAATTTGTATAACCATCAAAATTACAGGAATCACCAAATCTACCACCATTTCCAGATGCAAAAACATAAAGAGCACCCTTTTTATTACGACCTTCTTGAATACCTTTAAGCATTGCTTTTTTAACAACCAATTCCGGCTCAGATAATACTTTCCCATTATCTGTAGGACCCCAAGAGCATGAGTAGATATCATTAGTATCTAATCCATAAACCATAGCTTCTGCTTCATCGGCTGGTGTGATTGGACCAGATAGAATCCTAATACCACTAACTTGAGATTTCCAAGCTACACCAATACCACAAACATCATTTTTAACAGCACAGATTTCACCAGCACATCTAGTACCATGATAATCATCATATAATCTTGGCAATGGAGATTTCCCATTGTTATTGAAATCCCAAGACCCTGCAGAATTGAAATTCTCTTTAATATCGTCACTTTCGGCATCAACACCATCATCAACCATCGCAGTGACTATTCCTTCTCCAACAATATCTTCTAACCAAAGTCCAGTCACATTGACATCATTACCTGGAAATTTTGTATTGATTAAATGCCATTGATTTACAAATTCTGGATCATGAATATCTAATTTTTTGCCAATTTGGGTCAATTTTCTGAATGCTTCATCTGTCTCTTTATCATCTGGTTGGGATTCTCCTTCTCTTAATGATATCACATCATTCATTTCAATAGGTACTGGAATTCTTTTGGAAAGTTGTCTAGGTTTTAATACATGGATAGATTCCACTGTTGATACTAAATCATCATAGTTATCCTCATAACCTATTTGTCTTTTCAATAAATCAAAATCATTGGATTTATGATTACCTAAAAATGAATTATGAGGGTGTGACTTATCAATACTGAATACATAATGATTGTCCAATGAAGTTAATTGATGTTCAAAAGTATAATGATCTTGATATTTATTTATGAAATCAATTAATGGTTTTTGAGTATTTGTAGTATTCAATTCAATCAAAAAATAATTTTTATTTGGATAATCTCTTTGTGGGATTTCATACTGTAAAGTTGATGATATATAATATCCTAATATTATGAATAGCAGTTTTATTGATAACATGATAGTGCTTAGCAATACTATATTAAGCAATAAAAAAAATGTTTTTTCAATTTAATGTAAGAACCCTTTTTTAATACTGTTGTGGGTTTATTTTGAAATTTTTTTTTTTTGATTTTTATTTTTTATTTTTATTTTTTCTTCTTATTCTTCGTGTTCTTCCTCTTGTTTGCGTTGAAAGAGAACTAAACAACAGTAATACACCTCGGCCGTTCCTTCCTTGTTTATTTCTTTTTGTTTCTGCCTTTTGAAAAAAAAAAAAACTATTCAACTGTGTTTATACTAATGCAAAATAGTACTAGCTGTAGTAGAATATATTACTGGATTAGGAATATTTGAAACAAGTTTTTATTTTCTTATTTTCTTTACATATATATATATATATATATATATATATATATATGTATATAACAAATCCATAAAAAGCTGAACTATGTAAAATTAATAACGTGTCAAGTTAAAGTAATTCCCCACTCCCATTGCTACTCATGAAATGAAAAACCACAAAACTTCTAATCACGTGATACAATACAAAGTGTGTATATCTTAATTATCTACATCTATAACATTTTGCTTGATGTTGCTAGTTATTATATACTCTCTTAGTAGTTTATCAACCAATTTAATCTCCAAGTTTTCGCCATTTTGTCCTCTTATCTTATTATAATCTTCATGAGGAAGATCCCATGAATCACCCAACCTGTTGGATATATAACTTGCAACCTCATCACAATATCCTAATAAACTAACATCAAATTGACAATGATTAATAGGGTCTTTATTGAATAATAATTGTGGCACTCTTTCTGGTATTCTTCCAACTATATCAGCAACGGGAGCCACTTTTAATGAAGTTCCAACAACAATAACTAGATCAACAACTTCAATATCTTGTTTTAAATATTCTTTGAATCTATCAGGTAGTTGCTCTCCAAAAAAAGTAATATCCGGTTTAATTACTCCAAAACTTTCTTCAAAATAATGGTCATCATTTTTACGTAGCACACTCTCTTTCTTTTTAGTACATATTGGACATAATGGAATTTCTTTGGCTCTTATTTTAGGAAATATCTTTTCACCTTCAACTTGTAATTTACATGTAACACAACTAGCAGTAGCAAATGAACCATGACATTGAATCAATTTATCCTTTTCGATTCCCGCATAGCTTTCCAAATTGTCTATATTTTGAGTATAGTTACGTAACAATTTTCCTTTATCTTGAAGTAATTTAATGAATGAATGTAAGGGACTATACATATGTCCCGGTGGTAAGATCATATAGGCAATAGAATAAAATAAACTTGGATCACAATTAAAAATATCAAGATCAAAAACTTCTTGCGGATCATTTAATCCTAAATGCTGTACCATTGAATAAAACCCCTGTGAAGATCTAAAATCAGGTATACCCAAGCTAGTTGATATGCCTGCTCCAGTTATGACCATTATGTTCTGCGAATTAGTTATAAGCTTCAAAGCCTCGTCAATAGTACTCACATCATCTAGTCTATTCCTTATAGACTTTACTTTCATCATGGCATGATTCAATACTTTAATATACTCCATAATGTTACCATTTTCAGGACTCGGTAAATTCGTTGGCACAAATCCTAACCGTATGATCAATTGAAGGATGTTTTCAATAGACGCAGCAGTAGGCAAATAACGTTCAAGAAATTTTATATTTCCATTCTCTTTAAGATATTTTCTTGTCTCCGTGACTTCATCAGGCGGTATATCCTTAAAAACAAGCTCATCTTCCAGTGACTCCTCATTGAATGTCTCTTGAGGATGTGCAGGTGTCCTCATTGATGTCATTCCCAAGCCCTCGGAATCGTACTCATCACTATCTCCCTCTTCAGATGAAGATACCGTGCGGAACGGTTTATTCAAGAAATCATTTTCCATGTCTGGATTAGGTTTGAATCTCTTGTTTGGTATTGAATTCGTTTCATCATCGCTAGAGTCAACAAGGACTATATCTTTGTTATTAGCCATACTTTAGGAAATATATTATAATTTGCAGTAATTTATGCGTGTGTAGTTGAGCAAAAGCAAGTTTGTTTTTATTGTCATTTTTGTTATTATTTTTTTTTTCTTTTCTTTTTTTTCGTTTTATTTATTTGTGGGGGGGGGGTTTGGGGGGGGTGTATGCGGTCGTGTAATACGCCCAGGAAATTAATTAACACTATTACTTTATATAGGTTGCCTAATAAATGAGATTTTCTTTAAACTAATATAATTGAACATCTATTATTATGAAATCCATAAATAACCTTTTTGCAGATCAATTTACATTTGCATATGGTAGCGCACGTAATCAAGTTTTTTTTTTTTTTTTTGGCATTGAAAATTCAATGATGAGATAATCATATACCCAAACCATGTCATTTTCATTTGGATTCACAAAAGAAGATTTTAGCGATGATGAACTAGATGAAAATACCTCTATTCAACCCATAAAACCAGGTACATCTAAAATTCACAAAAATGTTTTGGAATCATTAATTACATCTCCTGAAAATGAACCTAAATTACATTCATTGGATTCTATCCTATCTACATTAAAAGGTCAAAGAATAACGTTCGACAATTACACGACACCAAAGGGTAATTTGATTTATCGAAGGGAATTGTTTGATGTTAAACATCAAGTTATGACTGAAGATAACGACAATGCAAAGCTTACTGAATTATTAATTGATGAGAATAATAACGATTTGCAAAAGAACGTATATGAAGGAGGATTCAAGAGTTGGGAATGTTCTTATGATACAGTAGATGCATTGAAGGAAAACGGGTGGTGTAATAAAAGCATTCTTGAATTTGGGTGTGGGACAGCCTTACCTTCATGTTTCATACTACTTCAAAAGCTCCAATCACAAGATGAAAGACCGTTAGTTTTAGTATTATCTGATTTTAATTATGATGTTCTTAGACTAGTCACGTTGCCCAATTTGTTAATTCATTGGGCTTCTACTTTACCGGTTGAAAAACTACACGGTTTAACAACTAGTGAAGAAGACCCACGATTCAATAATGATGAATTGTCAATCACTCCATTGTTAATTGAACAATTTAAAAAAGATCTTCAATTGTTGAATATAGAATTAAAATTTATTTCGGGGTCATGGGGCAAAAGTTTTAATCAGATTGTAAGTACGTATAATGTGGATTTAATAATAAGTTCAGAAACTATTTATTCTCCAGAAAGTTTGCCAATAGTTGCTGAATCAATAAAGGAAATACTCCAAGATTCCAACGAGGCCAGTTCTTCTGCTATTATAGCTGCAAAAAATATTTACTTCGGTGTTGGTGGTTCACTATTAGAGTTTTTAAATTATTTTGAAGAAATCAAAAGTAATGAGTTTAAAGTAACTGTTGAAGAAATTAATGATACACATTTGAAAAGATCTTTGGTGTATATAAATTTAGACAAGTAAGTAAAATGACCTGATTTTTTTTGTAGTATAATTCTGCACGACCCTTTTAATAACTACCTCTAACTCCTCTAACTATTTGAACAAATGTACCCTCTAAAAGTTAATGTGACGGAGCTTCTTATATTGACATATACCATGCCTGTCCATACAGGATATAATTAATTTTGCAATAAGAGCAGACTGATTGGAAAAAAAAATCCAAAGTCCATTATTCAGTCGTGTCCTTTGCTCAATAATTATAATTTAACCAATCAAATTCTCTACCATTCTTTTTTCTTTTAGTTAATCGCTTTCTCTCATTGAGCAAGCCAGAGGAGAGAAACAGAGACAGAAAAAAAAAACATACGAATATAAAAAGTATTGAAAAAATTCTCATAATTACATTTCCCATAAGTTATATCGCCATGTTTATGAGATCATTACAAAGAGCTGCTGTTAGAACCAACAGTACAGCAATTAGATTCAACAGTACCGTTGCTCAAACTGCCCCAAGAGCTTTATCAAATGCTTACTTGGGTAATTTAGAAGCTAGATGGGCTTCATTACCAGAAAAGGATCAACAAGTCTTAATAGAAGAGTTAAAAACAAGAATGGAATTACCATGGAAAGAATTAACTCCAGCTGAAAAGAAAGCAGCCTATTATATTTCATTTGGTGAATGGGGTCCAAGATCCCCATTATACGCCCCAGGTGAAAAATCTCAAATATTCTGGATCACTACTGGTTGTGTCGTTTTATCTGTATTCTTGTTCTGGGGTATCAGATCACTTGCTCCTGCCCCTCCAGTTTCTATGAACAGAGAATGGCAAGAAAAATCTGACGAATACTTGAAATCTAAGAACGCTAATCCATTCACTGGTTATTCTCAAGTCCAATAAATACAGAAGCAGCATAAAGAATAAAGTTCCTTTATAGAGAGAGAGAGTTGGTTTTTGGTTTGATATTTTATTTGAAATTGTTTTCTTTTGGGCTTTTTTTCTGATTAGTTAAAAAATTTTGTCATATTTTATGAAAGTGTAGCTTTCGTATCTTTAAAGTAGTAATTAGTTTACTCTTTATCTATTCTATAAATGTATATGAACCCCCTTTTTTTTTTTTTGAATAAACTTGTAGTTTGTAAAAAAAAAAATGAATCGTTATTATTATGCTAAATAAAGTTAAATAAGAGTATTCTATTAACGGTATGGAGCATCAGCGTCAATACAATATTGTAATTCTTGTTCCCATTTATCACCATTATCCAATAACTTTTCTTTGTTATACAACAATTCTTCTCTAGTAGCAGTTGAATATTCGACATTTGGAGATTCAACAATTGCATCAACAGGACAACTTTCTTGACAGTAACCACAATAAATACATTTAGTCATATCAATATCGTATTTATAAGTTCTTCTACTACCATCAGCTCTTTCTTCAGCTTCAATAGTGATTGCTTGAGCAGGGCATATAGCTTCACACAACTTACAAGCAATACATCTTTCTTCACCACTTGGGTATCTTCTTAATGCATGTTCACCTCTAAATCTAGGAGAAACCGGACCCTTTTCAAAAGGATAATAAATAGTATATGGGGATCTAAAGTACATTTCCATACATGTGTACATACCACGAGCAATTTCACTTAAAAATAAATATTTAGTAGTTTTGGATAATGCACTTTCATTAGTATCTTCCCATGATTTTGGTTTTGGTAATCTGAACCCTTTCGTTGGTGAAGCTTGGGTAGAACCACCAGTGGTTAAATATTCAGTTGGGTTTTCAGCCACTGCTGGTCTTAAAAGTGGAGCTGTGGTTGATAATAAACGGACATTTTTTGAACCAATAGAAAGTATTGGTCTGGCAGTTGATATGTGTCTAAACATTTTGGTTGTTGTATGTGTTGTATTATAAATAAGAATATATTTTTAGCCCCAAAAATAATTCTAATCTAGGATTATTAAAAATGATTGTGATGAATTGGAGATTATGTTTTGCCCTTTAGTAATATGAAAACTTTTTTTTTTTTGTCTCCTTCTCGTTTGGACTTTGGTTTGAGTAAGAAAAAAACAAATTTATTTTATTGGCTACAAAAAATAAAGAAATGTGTGTGTCCTGTATATAATGCTTACCATTTTGATCCCACTAATATAGCAGTTGGATCAGTAGGTTTTTCAACTGCATTGAAATGAGTTGTAAATATTCTATCATTACTCATGTTAAATTCAGTTTCAAATAATTGACTCCATTCAATGAATTTAATAATATCTTGAGGGTGCAAATTAAGATCAAACATTGGTATAGATTGATACTTTTCTAATGCATTTAGAATCCATTGTTTCTCTGGTATATCTACAGGAGCATTGATTTGACCTCCTCCATTAATACACCCATTAGGACATGCCATGATTTCAACATAATCTACTTTAGAAGCATCTGCTAGTTCAGTTGAATCTGTCTCTGGTTTTTTACCAACCATTCTCGCCCTTCTTCTGGCAGCCAATGGATTAGCTTTGGTGACAGATGTTTTTCCTTGTGTTGGTTTCAATTTTCGTACTAAATTTTGAATGTTCCTAAACCCATTAACAACAGCACTACTTGCCAACTTTTCACCATCATAATTCAATCTCATTTCATAAATATCCGAATTACGGCCCTCAATGATTTGAGTGGAAAATTTTGTGGCATCATAACCTTTAAGTTTCAAATCATCTTCAAATGTTTTTAAATAATTATATGCATATCCACCTGAGGATGACCCTGGGTCATTGGACCAAGAATACTCAACAAATGGCCAATTAGGTGGCGCGCAACGTTGAAATATTTCATTTATGGAGATATCCAGTTGTAATATCAGATTTGGATCGTCTGGTATTAGTTGGTGTTCATCAGATTCTTCTAATAATGTGACTAATTCCTTTGCCGTTAAAACACAATCAACATCAGGTACAGGGTCACTTTCATCAAACTCTGGTCGCGCACTTTCCAATTTCTTATCAAAACATGGCATAATCGATAAATGATAGACTTTATCTTTGGTCACTCCTAAAGATGATGCAGTTAATGTCTTTAATAAACAACCAGTTATTTGTTGTGCTGATTTTACTGTAGAAATTCTCGGTAAAATATAAGGATGTGTTTTTTCAGCGTATAGAACCCATCCAGGACATATGGAAGATAGTATTGGACCATCCAAGTCGCCATTTTCCTTTTTATTTATTAATCCCTTTGCTTCATTTATTAATGACAATTTTCTACCTAATGATGTTCCCACAACATAAGTAAAACCCATTTGATTTATGAATAAATTGATCATCAACTTATCAATATTTTCAACACTCATATTATAAGCCGTTGCTAAAGAAGCACGAGATTGTTGAGATATACTCACAACAAATACTCTATCGCCACGATTTTGCAATGCTCGGACGAGTTCTTGGTGTGAGTGTTGTGCCACTAATACCTCTTCAGCTGATGTTATACATCCAGAACATGCAAGACAGTCAGCTAACGATATTTGAGCAGGTGATAAATTTATTTGTTTTCCATCGATTTTAGATATTTCCAACGGGTTCCCGTTTGAATCTATTTGAATTTCAACTTCTCCATTCTCGTTATATTCATTGGTGATTTGTTCGTTTGTTGCTGGTGGTTTAATGCATGCTACTCCTGGGGATATAAAATCGTTCAAGTCTTCATTGGATAGTATTGCACTCATGGTCGTTTTAAAGAAGAATAAAGAACGCAAAAAAAAAAAATAGAAATAGAAATAGAACAAGAAAAGGAAAATAGAGATGACGCAGTGTGAAAAATTCTGTTTGATTATTAATCTTTTTTCTAGCGTTGGTCAAAATTAAATGGGCGATAACGGACAGCAATAATTCGATACCGCTATACAGCATGAATATCTGAGTGGTTCCAGAATAAAGCTAATGTTATAAATGTAAATAATTTTACAATTCAACGTCTTATAATTAGTTTAGTTACAAAAATTGGTAATAATATTTAGCCAAAAATTTAAGAATATATTATCTATAAATGTTAAACTCTATCAACTGAAGGAGTTTCAAATCCATGATTTTCATCATCACTTAAATTTTCTAATTCAAACTCTTCAGCATCTACAGATTGGTACAATTGATTGTTTAACTCACCATCTTCACTATACCCAACCAATCTTAAATATAATACTAACAATAATTGTATCCAAAGGAAAATCAAAAATGCACCTGCAGAAACAGTCAAGATATAAGCAGAATGATCTGCACCTAAGTCATGTACTAATTGTAACTGTTCTTCAGTTGCCAGCATAAACAAAATACCAGACAAAGTTAAACAAAATGGGGGTAAATATTGGAAGGATAAAACCTTACCCAGTGAGTCACAAGCTCTATCCTTGAGTAAAAACAGAATTTCAATCACTCTAGTTACACCTGCTCCCATTAAAGCAATTCCAAATAATGCATGAACCTTTGTTGAAATAACCATATGCTGAGCATGTTGGGACATTGAGTAACCAGTAAAAATCAACAATAATGAAGGAACAAATGACCTTCTGTTGTTTCTGGAAAGATACATTCCGAGTAATCCACCTGCCCACCATATAATTCCCATTGCTGTATGTTGATAATCACCCATATTCCAAGCCTCACGACCCCATCTATGTTCGGTAAAAGTATTCACTATACCCCAAAGCATAATAACTGTTGAGTCATAAAACTCTTGAGATGTGTTGTTAGCGGAAGATGATTGTAATTGATGTTTTCTGATCCATGGGACAATCAAAACAGTAGATAATATAAATGAATAAAGTATAAATGCAGATCCCATGATTCCATGTGCAATACATTGTCCAGTATGAACACCATAACAAAACCCAAATAATGCAACTGGTGCCATACATACTCTAACCCAACCAGTAAGGACACACAAGAATGAAAAAATCTTATAAAATTTATAGGACCAACCATACTCATTATAATTTTTAGATAAATGAGGATAAAATTTATTAATTATCAAGTTACTCCCATTAATGAACGTACCAATAAATATAGTGATACCTAATAGTAGACTCAAAAACCAACTTGTACCTTTTGAAGTTCTATTTTCATGATTGTCGACATTATCAGGGAAATCCAAAAACAAAGATTCAAAAACACTATAAGAAGTAGAAATATATTGTAAAAGTAATGACCAATGTACTTTGTTAGCCATTGCAAAAGATGTACTTATCGATGGTAATATTAATAATATAAACAACGTCATTATCCAATGAAAAGTTTTTGATCCAGCATTAACTGGATGAAATTCTGGTCGTTCATCCATATCCATGTCCATATCAGCATATGCAAATGCTAATAAGACGAATAATGTACCAATGTAGTTTAATCGGTTTCTCATGTTTGAATAACAAAGAATTGAAAAATAGGGAACGAGCAAAAAGAAAGAAAAAAGGCCGAACTGTAGGGATTATTGTTATTATTATTATTTTTTTCTTGTCTCCGCGTTAATCAGTCGGATTAAATGGAATATCGGAAATAATGTTTATACGCACAACTGGTGGGAAATTGAAAACGAGTCCATTAAATGGTCTGATTTCATTACGACGTTGCGTGCCTCCTCAAATAATTGATAGACTGAAATTCCTATTTAATCAGAGAAAGAAAAGTAATTCTACTTGCTCGCCGAAGTATTTGTATTGATTCAATAGTCTATACGTTAAAAGCAGCAATTATAAATGTTAACACAAAGGATATTTTGAAACTTGGCTTTTCGAAAAACAATTGCTTCAAATTAATCCTTTCTTTACCAACAGTAATAAAATAATTCCAAGGTATATGTATGATATTTCTATTTTCTAAAAATTCAATCAAGAAATAACTCAGTAAAGCAACAAATACAATGACTTGAGACAATTTACCAATTATAATACCCAAAAACAATCCCACAACAGACCCGATAGTCAATTCTTCATAATTTAAATAACCTTTAAATCTGGATTCATGGTAAGGCTTGGAAATTTCTGATTTGGCTCTAGAAACATCAATTGGGATATTTGATTGGAATGCGGAATCGTTATGTATTTTCTTAGCAAGTAAAGATACCAATAAAAAGGAAGAACCAGTACTTGCTAATAATAATTTGAATGTACTGTTTGATGTGCCCGTGGGTTTAACAGTTGGTAATATTTTATTGAATCTGGTAAATTGAAATCTTGGAGCAACAGAGTTGAATGATCCAATTGATCTTTTAAAGAGAGTGGAAACAAATGGTGAGCGTGTAAACATTGATGTTGAGCTTAGAAGGTATTCGTTTTTTTTGTGTTTTGTATAGCAACTTAAACTTTGTTTTTCTTAAAAAAAAAAAAAAACAATCTGTTGGGTCCTTATGATTATACTGTGGAGTCAATATATTTACCCGGATCAACCGTTTCTTAGTTGAGATACCTAAATGGCGGTATGATTGTACTAGAATAAATCTACAAAGTTCGGTTGTATAGTAGACTTCGTACTATCTACTATTTGTTTCTGAACGTCAGCAATTCTGCCTCCCAAATAATGACAAGACATAACGTATAAACGCCCTTTTAATTCTTTACAACAACTCAAGAAGTCCTATATCAAGTCTAGTCAGATATAGTACCGTACTATTGTACAACATCTCTGGTATCAATATTTTTTGAAACGTAAGTTTTTTTTTTTTTTTTTTCCTTTGACATTTTTTATCATTGCGAAAACAGCTGAGCAATAAACAACAACCAAACCTAACAGCCTTTAAGCAATGGATGGATGGAGTGAAGTATTAAGAATACCTGCAAATGTGTTTTCCACAGACAATTTTAGTAACCCTACGTCTACTACATCAATCACATCACTTCAATTTGATACAGTACTGAATTTCATATGGTGCGGTGACTCAAGAGGATATACGAGATCGTTCTCTAGTTCATCATCTGTTAATTCAATTTATTCGAATCTACAACTTTATCCCTATACCAAGTTTTCTACAAATAATATAAGACTGCCTATTCGACAAATCTTGTCACATAAAGAGGGAATATTATCATTACTGGAGAATGAAGTGAGTTTCAATACCAGAAGAGGATTATCAAAATTGGAAGCTACGACAAGGACGTTTAAGGACAATAGTTTTAACAACTTGAAAGCGATGACATTCAATTGTAATTCGTTCAACGATATAGTTGTAGGAACAGATACATCAATGGTTAAATTCGATTTGAGTAAACCTACGACCTTGACAACATTAGCTCACAAGAGCGGGATATCGAAATTGCATAATTCTAGTAAATTCTTAACAATAGGTAACAGTAATGGATCATTGGATATTTTCGACCCAACATCGAATTCAGTGGTTAAAACATTTTCAGCTCACAACGGGTTGATTTCCGATTTGGATGTGCGAGGTAATTACATAGCAACATGTGGGTACTCAATAAGACCAAAAAAATATCACCAAAACCAGATGCCTGAATATATGGTTGATCCTTTAGTGAATATCTATGACACAAGAATCATGAGAGCAATTGCACCAGTACCATTTCCCGCTGGTGCAACCTCGGTCAGATTTCATCCCAAATTACCAAATATTGTTATAATCGCATCATCAACTGGACAATTACAATGTGTGGACATATTCGATCAAACAAACATATTTTTGTACCAGGCAGACTTGAGTGTGCAAGGTAGTACATTGAGTAGTAAAACTCCAAGAATGGACAATCTTGAGATAAGTGAAAATGGAGATTTTTTGGTGTTCAATGATAATAGCGATAATATGCATTTGTGGTCAATTAGCTCATCAAGTAAGGATTTTGTAAATTTCCCTCAACCTGTTGAAAACCCCGATGTGATGGACTCGAATGTTGAAATTATACATATTGATGATAATGTTCCATTGTCTGTTGTAGGAATGCCGTATTATAAAGATTTATTATTATCGAATTATCCTAATGATTTAAGATTTGTTAAAGAAACTGCAAAGTTTCCAGAAAAAATAGATATGGATTTGATTATGGAAAGTGAGAAAAATCCTGGTAGATTCATTCCTTACGACAAATTAAAGTACGGTCCCGGGAATGTTTATAAGAATTATCAATCATTAAAAGAAGCCAAGGAGATTCTGACACCGAAATTTATTAGTGAAAGAAAGGACAATGGCGGCGTGGTTGACCCAGAAGAAACCAATGTTGTGGATAATAGTTTATTTCAATGCAAAGCCAATGGGAATAAAGTTCCAAATTGTTATTCAATACTTCAAATTCAATATTCCAAGTTTGGTGTTAAGGATTTTGATTTTAGTTATTATAACAGGACAAAAGAGTATTGTGGGTTGGAGAATCATACTGATAACTCATATATTAATGCACTTTTGCAATTATATCGTTTTCAACCAACTATCTACAATCAAGTGGTGGAGTCATTGTCAAAAGAATGGTTACCTAATGATGAAAATACTATAAAAATAAACCCGGAAGGTTCATCTATATTGAATGAATTGGGATATTTATTTGACATGATGTATAAAGCAAAATCTACAAATGTAAAGATCTACAACTTGAGTCAAGTTTTGAATCATAATCCTAATGCGGTAAACTTATTAAATAATAATGAGTTATTAAATTTGAATGCACAAGAAGTTCGTGATTTACTCATAGGGTTCAATAATTTGTTACTAACAAGTCTAAATCGAGATTTTAATATTCAATTTCAACAAACATTCAATGTAACAGAACTAAATTATGAAATTGAGATCAAAGGAAATGGTACTTCTTGTCCAATACATGATAAACATAGTGGATCCATGTACTCCCTAGAATTGATTACCCCACCTAGCAATATGTTGAACAAAATGAGTATTTTAATCAACCCTCATTATCAATCACACACCGGGAATCTTAACAATATTAGAAAGAACTTGAATATTTTAACGTATTTGGATTATTCAATGAATCAATATAACACAATTCCATGTCAACAACATCAACATTCATATCCACATAGTTTAGAAATCAGAACTAGTATAGTTCATTTACCTTCTGTATTAACTATCAATGTGAATTTATCAAATGAGGAATTCAAAATTATCAATACTTTCAAACAATGGTTAGTACCAGAATTTAGAGCCATTAAATCAGCCAACGGGTATACGTTCAAAGATACTGACTATGATAGCAGCGTCGGTGAAAAATACGAACTATTAGGGTTTGTATGTGAAATAAACCATCAAGCAGATGCTGTTAACGGTACGCATAATTTGGTTTCTTTTATCAAAATTAACAAAGAATGGTACTTGTTTAATGATTTTTTGGTAATGGCTATTCCAGAAGACGAAGTATTTAACTTGCATTATTGTTGGAAGAAACCAGTTGTTATAATGTATCAACAAGCCAAACAACCTGATTTCAACTACTTAACTAGATTTACAGGTGATGATCTGATTTTGTATCGTGATCATTTTGCCGGTGGAATTAGAAAATCGCACGAATCGGAGTATAGACTATTAACAAAGGAGGAAGCACCTGGTCCTGGTACTTTAGTTGCTATTGATGCTGAATTTGTTACTTTAAAACCAGAAGAGTTAGAAATACATTATGATGGTTATAAAAAATTGATCAAACCTAAACAATTGTCATTAGCTAGAATATCTGTGCTTCGAGAAAATGGAGAGGCATTCATTGATGATTATATTGTCCATACCTCACATATCTATGATTATTTAACAAATTTTAGTGGCATTGAAGACAATGATTTGGACTTACAGTCAAGTAATAAGAATTTGGTCACTTTACAGACCGCATACCGTAAGTTGTGGTTGTTATTAAACTTAGGGGTTGTGTTTGTAGGTCATGGATTATACAATGATTTTAGAACAATCAATTTGCAAGTCCCACAAGAGCAGATACGTGATACTGCTGTTATCTACTATAAATCTGATTTCAAGCGTCAATTAAGTTTGAAGTTTCTTGCATATGTTATGTTAAGAGAGAAGGTTCAAAAGGGTAATCATGATTCGATTGAAGATGCCCATACTGCTTTATTATTGTATAAAAAATACCAAAGTTTACAAAGCATAGAAGATTTTGAAAACACATTAAATTTTATTTACTTAGAAGGGCAGCATTTAAGGTTTAGAGTACCTGAGTAATTTAGAAATATTAAATATCTTTTATTAATATAAACCTGTACAATGTAAATATATTTGAAAGTATATCAACAATTTTTATAAAAGAAAATCACAAATAAAATAGATGCAATAAAACCGAGACTTAAGTTCATCTGATCACTTGTAGCTTAAGGATATGAACTTTGTCAAGACTGCAAACTGTAAGAAACGAAACTATTAAATTAGGGATATATTGAAGCCTTTTTTTTTTTAAGCTTACAACAAGAGAGCAGCAATACCAGCAACAGCAACAAGACCAACAGCTATATTGTTAGTGGCAGCAGCACCTTCAAAAGTATTGACATTTGATGGACTAGTGTAGTTGCTTACAGATGAAGTGAACAAGGTTGATTGAGCGTATTTGGTGGATTCAACGTATTCGGTAGATTCAACAACAGGAGTAGAGGTGACGTCAACATATGTGATTTCTTCACTCTTGGATTCAGCAGCAACGGTATTTGGTGGAACAGCAGCAGAGGAGGCTTCAGCAGCAGATTTAACAGTGGTAACTTGTGGAGCAAGAGAAGAGGAGTGGACTGAAGATGGAGCAGCAGTTGATTGAACAACTTCAGAATCAGTCAATGGACAGTAAGTGGTGTATTCAGTAACAACACCTTCAACAGTGATGGTGGTGACAGAAGGAATTACAGATGAAACTTTTGTAGCACATTTGTTTTCAGAACATGAAGTAATGGTAATTTCAGTGGTTTGATGTTGGGTAACAGTTGAGTTAGCAGCAAAAGCTGAAGTAGCCAAAGTACCGGCGATGATTAATAAAGTTTGGAATTGCATTTTTTAGTAGTATAAAGATTTAAAGCGAATGTAAAAGTTGGATATAAGTTGGCACGAAGTGTGGATAAAAGAAAAAGAAAAACTTAGCTTTGAGGAGGGGGTAGGACTAAGAGGGTTATTTATAAAATTCACTTCGAACTGAAAGGGATAGGAGAAGAGGACGAGTGATAGTGAGATTGTGAATTAATAACATAAACAAACGGGTAATATCAATCAAAAAAAAGGTTAAATCAGCCTTGTTTTTAAAATTTTTTGGTGTTTGGCACAAAATACTATGCAATTAGCGTGTTGAGGTACAATTAATCATTTAATGACTCCTAAATTAAATTAAAATTATAAACGCATAGTTATTAGTTACAGGAATGTTACATAATATAATAAATTTCGCAGTATTATGTCTTGTTTTTATTTTGAGATTCTTTTTGTTTTTTTAA
Organism: Candida buenavistaensis; assembly: GCA_030582575.1. Classification (NCBI taxonomy): domain Eukaryota; kingdom Fungi; phylum Ascomycota; class Pichiomycetes; order Serinales; family Debaryomycetaceae; genus Candida; species Candida buenavistaensis. Next base: position 23,575 of record JAKTXM010000069.1, on the reverse strand, counting down.
AAAAAGAAGAAAAAAAAAACCGTGTTATTTTTATTTTTATTTTCTCATAATACGCCACAAAAAATCAGAGTCTAGACCAAAATGTCAACTCATCAATCGTTTAATTGTTGAGACGAGGGTAGCACTGAGATCAGACCGCCTTTAAATAGGACAATCAAGAGTATGACTTTGTGTAGACATGTTTATCTGTTATTGTTTGACGAGAAGATCAATCATACTGATCGATGCTCATCAACTGAGTTTTTTTGGTTAGAATATTTATGTAGGCTTCATTAAAGATCTAAGAGTGTAAAACTCTCAAGTCGCGTGTTTACGCGTCAGTATAAATTTTTTTTTTTTGTTGTTGTTTACGCGAATCATAAATAAACTTAAGGAGGTAAAATTTTTATGTCCAAAACAAAAAAAATCAAAATAAACAAATTTCTTTCCCCTTGTTGTTTTTATAATTAAGTGAACCGTGTTGTATAGTCATACAAAACAAGCCTTGGATACCATAATAAATAATAATAATTTACATTTGCCTCGTCAAGGCGTTCAATGGTTGCATTTGACTTTTTTTTTTGACGATATTCTTAAGCATACACAAAAGTATATACATACGTTAAGCTAGCATTAGATTCATCTCCCAATCGTGCACTACACTAATCCAATCATCTCTAGCATCTTTTGAACGTTTTCGTCGCCATACTTCCATCATAATCTGTCTAGCACCCCAATAACTTCCTAAATACTGAGCAATATCAGCACCCCATTGTTTGAATTCAGTTTGTAAGTTGGCAGATATAGCTTCGCAACCGGCAATAAAGCCTTGCCAGAACAATGGAATTATATTAGCTTCATCTTTACCAATTAATTTTTGAATTGCGTTTAAATGAGCTAATGTTTTGATAACTTTATCTTGTAGTTCCAGCAGATCTATTTCTTTGATCAATCGGCTAAAATAGATAACCAAAGCATGGTAAAAGGACATAATATGATGATAAGTGGCTTGATGCATTGGTGAATAAAATTTTTTTATCATAAATGAATCCACATCTTGGTTGCTTTCTTCATTCTGATTTTCATATAATTGCCAATCCAATGTCCAAGTCATTAATTTTTGACTCAAGCTCTGCACTCTCGTGGTAAAATCTTCGGGAAACGTTTTATTAGTATCACGATAATATATTTTTGTTCTTAATAATTCAACTGTTTCACTGAATAACACAATCAATGAATATGGTAATCCATATAATGCATCAGTAGCAAAACTTTCATCATTCTTCATAGTATTGATTAATTTTTTATTCACAAATGATGGGGATGTAGTTGTACATGCTTTGGCAGAAGATCTTCTATTATTAAAAGTACGATTGACAATGAAATCAATTCTAGCTTTACCATTTTCATTTTCCGTTCTATCATTTTCTTGATTAACAAACTTATCACCATTAACATCATACCCAATACCATATTTGGTTTCAAAATCTTCTTTTATACTAGAAAGTTCTAAACAAGTAGAATCCTGGATTAATTTTAAATTCAGAAAAATTCTATGCAATATACTAGCTTTTGATGATAATTTCTTTTTATCTTTCATTTTAGCAACAATCACTTTACCACACCATGAAATATATACTCTGGTATCTTGCATTGTACCCCAAACCAAATCAACACTAATCATACTCAAAACGGCACATAAAACATCCTTGTACTTCTCATGTGTAATGCAATATTCAATCCCATCAGCTGTTCCGTTTTTGCTATGTAGCAATTGCTTGATGAATAAACTTGCTTGGTTTCGTAAAGCAATACCTAAATGTAAATAAAATCTCATTGGTTCGGAATTTTTTGGAAACTTACTTTGTAAATTAAATGCCAGCACTGCTAATAACGCATTAAGCAAAGCATTTTTCGCAGTTGAAGTCTTACCCAAAGCCAGTAGTTCACCCAATGCCATTAATGCACGTGGAAAATATATAGCTTTCCATGGACTTTCTGTTAGTGGAATAACAGTCATTAAATCAGCAACATTTGTAACGTAATAATTTAGCAAATATCTTGTAAGTGGTTGTACTTGTAATGCATTTATTGGAACCCCAATCTGGTTTTCCCTTTTAGGTAGCGATAAATCGAATGGTACATTTGTTGGACTTTTGACTATGTTCATAATAAATTCAAGTAATTTTTTATCATTGGAATGATCTCCATCAACATAATCATGTTCTGTACTTTTAGCATGTAATTGGATTTCTAAATTATCATTAGATTGGTAGGGATTATTATAGAAGAAGTTTGAAAAATTGGAATAATAAATAGGATCCATTATGGAGTTGTTTCCGCCTGCCACCCCATGATTTAAAATGTTATTCATTGACATGCTACTACTAGTATGTGTTGATTGTACATCAGGTGAAGCTTGTTGGTTTTTGTGGAACAATAAATTCAAAAAATCTGGATTGTTAAATTCATCAACTGGTGGATTTGTTGTTGGGACATTACTATTAAAATTAAACATTAAATCCAAAAATTGTGTATCCAAAGCAGCAGCTGTAACTGCAGCGGCATCTTGCAATTCACTCGAGATCCATTGAGTGTCTTGAGCTTGGTTCATATTATGAGATAGATTATGCTGATGACATATTCTTGGAGTAATACTAACTGATGGTGTTGATATGTTACTATAAGATTCTGATCTCTCAGGAGTACCAAGTAAACTGGATACTTTCAATTTTTGTTTCTTTTTCGGTGGTAAATGAACAATGCCATTTGGATCTCCCTTGAACACTCCAAAAGGACCTTTCATTTTAGTTTCACCTTTTAATTTGACAACTGGATCATCACTCGAACCATGCAACACAGCTAAATCAGAATCCATTTCCTCATAACTTTCATATGGTACTTCCCAAGTAACAAACCCAACTAGTCGTCTTTGGAAAAACTCTGCTGTATTACCATTCACATCGTCCTCCCCTTCTTCTTGATTAAAAAATTTAACCGGTTCACTCTTTACATCACCCCTCGCTGTTGGTTTATATTGTATAGGAAATGACCATCGTAGTTTAATATCATATCCAGCACATACTATACCAGCTTTTATGCATTTGTCACAATGCGGTTTTGTCAAGTCACATTTTATTTTCCTTTTACGACATGTGAAACATCCAGTGAATGTCTTTGAACGTTTTATTGGTACTTTAGTCAGACGTGGTGGTGTTGACATTCTCGCTTAAAATGCCCTCGGATTTTGCTGTCTATTACCGTTTATCTTTTTTTTTTTTCTTTCTTTCTTTCTTTCTTTCTAGAAACAGCTTTGTAAGAAATGGTGTCGTTGAGGAGTTCTATTTTCGGAATGAAACCAAATTTTGGTGATGCAAACAAAAAGACTTTCCAGTTTTAAACACTATATGCAGGAATTTACAGTTAATATGCTACATGATCTAAGTTTCCTCCATCTTCTGTTTTCATATCATGAAGATCGTATTCTTCACCCTTTTCACGCATTTCCCATATTCTTTTCATTCTTTTTAAAGTTATTTCAGCACTAACAGACTTTAATTCAATACAAATTTCAAAAAACTTTTCAATAACATGATGTTGTGATTTATCTGTGCAATTTAATCCAGCAACTGTTATTGGCCATTGAATCATCAGAAAACCATAAGGAAATATCATTGTATGATAATTTTCACTATCTATTACAAATCCAATCAATGAGACCAACTTTGAGTTTAAATCTTGAATATGTGGAAGATCAGGAGGATCCAACAAGATTGATGTAAATACCGTTATCAACCCTGCAAGAGCATAAGCTTGTTGTGAAACATCCATCCAACTTATATATACATTTTCTGTCTTAGTCGGTATTATATCAACTAAATTATACAACTCTGTGGTTGGTACTGGGATCGGGCCAGCCAAGATGCATTTTCTATCAATATATACTTTTCCATATTGTTGATAAAACCCAGAAATCAATCTTATATACTCTAATGAATTGGAAGGTACAAATCCTTCGCCTAGTTCCCTCTTTCTGTTCAAGAGTTTAGCCATATCACGAAATAAATAAATCATTTCGATATTGTACCCACTCAAAATATTAAACGTCCCACTTTGAATCAACCCAGTTTGTTCCAAAACAGATTTGACAAATTCATCTTCAAAATTAATTACAGAGTCCAATTCATGATCTGTTCTAATCGTCCCACCTAAATGACTACTTGTACCTGCCAATATTTCAAAATCAGAAAACCATATTTTACACAAGATTAACGTTTTAGACAGTCGTATTTTGCTACTCGTAGCTTTTATTATAATATCTTTTGCACCTTTCAAATGGGGTCTCCAACTGAGTTTTTCCGAAATGGCATTTGATGAAGTGAGTAATAAGACTGTTATTAATATACTTTCAATGTTGGAAGTCAAATCATCCTTTACCAGTTTATCTCTATTCTTGCTTAATGCAGGACCCAATAATTTCAAACAAGCAGACAAATAGGACCCATAATTGTCAAGATCAGATTGTTGTGATGTTTTTTGAAATGATAATTTTGCTCCCTGAGATAAGATCGCTGATAGCAAAAAAGGTTCCTTTGCGGCATAAAGTAATATCACATCTCTGACTGGGTTGAAATAAGTACCAGTCAATTTATCAAAAGCTCCAAAGGGTAAGATTTGTGATGCAAATTCATAATAAAATTCTTCCAAATACCTTTTTTCGTCGTCAGTTTTTAATTTAATGTAATCAATTGGAATATGTTTTGGTACATCATTTAAATCAGATAGTTGCGGTGGATGATTAAAAGGACTAAAGAAATTATCATCACTTAAATTATGGCTCACCATATTTGAAGTAAAAATTATATCATTGACAATGTTGTTTAAATCTGCTGCAAGCAAGTTTAAATCATCATCGTTATACAAGTCAACTAATGACGGAGATGTGTTTGGAATATCCGAAATTTGTGGTAGTTGTTCTGGCAAACTCAAATTCCCATTATTGTTCAACAAATTACCAATACTTCTATTCCTCTCAGAATGTTCTTCCAGTTTACTAGTAAATTCCTTTGTCAAATAATCATCATCAAGTTTCAATCTTGGTTTCTTTTTCTTAATTCCAAAATCATCAACCAGATACATTTGTATTGTCAAAGGTTTTGTTGCCTTTTTTTTTGTTTTTGGAATTGTAGCTTTGGCTCTCTCTAATTCAAGTAGATCTTTATTGGCCAATAATCTAGTTGATACTCTAGCAACCTTTTCTCCTGGTAATGGGTATTCGCATTTCTTCTTTAGTCTGATACAGGTTGAACAGTAAGGTTTTTCTTCAGGACATCTAATTTTTCTTCGTTTACATTCTTTGCATCCTCCTCTACTATATGCTCTTTTTTTGCCTGACATGTTGTTAGAAGTTCCGTAATAAATTCGTTTGTATCTTTAATAGCCGTTGTTTTGTTTTCCATTGACATTTGTTCACCGCAATCGAGATTTAAATTTTCTTGGTCGGTGTCTGAAATTTTTGTTTTAGAAAATTTCATTGAATAAAACAAAAAATAGAAAAATCAAAAGGAATGTATAACTAAACGGATAGAGTAGGGAAATATTGTATTAGACTATCAAAAAGTAATTTGATGTTCTTGGATTTTAGAGACTTTAGCTACTTTTTATATTTATTCTCAACTGTAAAAAATCAATGAAACCCTGGGAAAACATGTTTTGAATCGGAATTCCTAATATATTGAGTTTTTTTATATACGCTACACGTTGATCAAATGAAACAATCGAACTACGATTTGTTCAACAACTTTCCTAAATTATCTTCAAGATTATTATGATCTCATCTTTCCTGCATATAATTGTTTAGCTATGACGTTAGCGAAACCAACAATAGCAATCGAGGGAATTCCAAAAATATAAATACACTACCCTCTCTCCTGCTCTTTTTTTTTTCTTTCTTTTCATTCCAATTGATTTCTGCATTAACCTATAATGACATTAGCAAAGCATTGGAAATATAATAAAGACGAAGATATCGTTGTTACTCAATTAAGAGGTTTAGTTGCTTCTAATCCCTATGTTGGATTAATTCCAAGTGAAAAAGTCGTATTCAACCCGCATTCAGACACTTCTGAGAAAATTACTTTGATTAGTGGTGGTGGTTCAGGCCATGAACCATTACATGGTGGATATGTTGGTGAGAATTTATTAGATGCTGCAGTTGCAGGGTCTATATTTGCAAGTCCGTCTACTAAACAAATTATGGCTGCAATTAAAACCAAATCAAATAAAGACAAGGGAACAATTCTTGTTGTTAAAAATTATACTGGTGATATTTTGCATTTTGGATTGGTTGCTGAAAGAGCCAAGAGTGAAGGATACAAAGTGGAGATGGTCATTGCAAGTGATGATGTCGCCGTAGGAAGAGAACAAAATAAGATGGTGGGTAGAAGAGGTATAGCAGGGACAGCGTTAATTCATAAAATATTAGGTGCTGCTGTTGCAAAGCGTCAAGATGCCGATTTAAAAACAGTAACTAATTTAGGAAACGCAATTAGTAAAAATTTGGTTACTTTGGCTGCTGCTTTAGATCGTACTTCAGTTCCTGGTAAATCAGAAGAAGAACAAACTGAATTTACCGGTCAAAACGAAATTGAATTGGGTTTGGGTATCCATAATGAACCAGGGTCTAAAATCAAACCAATTCCAAATATCGATGAATTAGTTAAGAAAATGTGTCACCAATTATTATCTCCAAAAGATACGGAACGTCATTATGTTGATTTTGATTTGGATAACGATGATTATGTTTTACTTATTAACAATATTGGAGGAACTTCTTCATTTGAATTATATGCGCTCACTCAACATGTATTAGAAAACTTACCATTAAAGAAAAAACCAAAGAGAGTGTTTGTTAGTGATTTTGTCACATCTTTTAATGCACCAGGATTTTCAATTACATTATTAAATTTGTCCAATTTTAAAAAGGAAGACATTTCATTCAATGACAAAGATGTATTGGAATTTTTAGACACGCCAACGAATGCTCCAGGTTGGAAACCAAAAGTTTATGATGAGAAAACTTGGGAAGAAGCAATATCTAAAACCAGAGAGGTTGAATCACCAATGAAGAATGCTAAACTTACTTCATCTGACCATAAAATCAATGGTGAAGAATTTGAAAAGAAATTAGTCAACGCTTTAAAAGAGTTGTTGGAACAAGAACCGAAAATTACTCATTACGATACTATTGTAGGTGATGGTGATTGTGGTGAAACTTTAGCTGAAGGTGCCAACTCAATCTTGAAAGCATTAAAAGAAGATAAAGAATTCAAGTCAAACTTATCTGACCCTGTGTTTACTGTTGGTACCATCACTGAATTAGTTGAAGATAGTATGGGTGGTACTTCTGGTGGACTTTACTCTATATTTTTGACTGCATTGGTGAAAAATTTGAAAAATGCCAAAGAAATCAATATTCAAACAGTCGGTGACGCCCTTCATGGTGCATTACACGATGGATTGTTTAAATATACTAGAGCCAGAGTTGGTGGAAGGACGTTGATCGATACTTTACAGCCATTTATTGATGAGTTACATAGCACTGGAGACTTATCTAAAGCCGTTGAAGCTGCTACAAAAGGATGTGAAGAAACTAAGAATTTACATGCATCATTCGGCAGAGCAAGTTATGTTAATGAAGAAGAATTCAAAGCAGAGGGTGGAATTCCAGATCCTGGAGCGGTAGGTGTATTAGCATTGATTAAAGGATTTACTAATTTATAGTGGTTATGGCTATAGTGGTTAAATTGTATAGTGGTTATTTTTTTTTTTTTTTTTTTTTTTTTTTTTTTTTTTGCAGTCGCAGCCATTTAAGTACTCTGTAGTTTCTTTATTTGTATTTTTTTTTTTAAAAAAAAATGAATAAAATAAGTATATCCTCAATACCCATAATGAACATAGATCCTATTATAATTTCCCCGGAAAATTTTTTTGAAGTCATAGTTATAGGTGGAGGAACATGTGGTTTAGCAATTTCTGCCCGTTTGATGGAATCATGTCCAGGCTCAATTTTCACTGAAGACGAACACCAACGATTCCACTGGTTGAAAAAACGAGGCCATAAAGTCAATTTGGTATCCAAAAAATGCCCTACGTATAGACAAAAGAATTTCATCCCCGATGATATATTAGTCTTTGATGCCATGGGAGACACGTTTATGAAACAATGGGACTCTCAATTTGATGCGTGTAAGATTCCTTATTTGCGTTCACCTATGTTTTTCCATGTTGATCCGGCAAATATTGACGGTATGATTAGTTTTGCACATTTGAATGGTAGAACACCAGAGTTGATGGAAATTACTAATGTGGTGGGAAAAGAATTTTCTAAACATAAACAAAAGAGAATTATTCAACTGAAGAAGAATAAAAGTAAAGGTTTCAGTGGAAATCATGATGCTCCTGGAATAATTGATATCAATATGAGGGATTGGAAAGATTATTATCGACCATCAACTAATTTGTTTCTGGATTATTGTTTATCTGTTATTAAAAGGTATAATTTATCTGAAAGAGTAAGAAAGGATGAAATAGTTAAAGTGGAATATAAATTAATTCAACTGGGTGAAGATGTTGGTAAGGGATTAATTATTACTACTGCCAGTGGGAAAACATATGGTTGTAAATATGGAATTTTAGCATGTGGTCATAGAGGAGATATCAACTACCCAATAGCACCATTTGGCGATAATTTACATAATACATGTCATACCACACATCTATTCACCAAAAGGGTCAAGTTTCTTGATGATTGTTATTTCCAAAATCCAAAGCAAAAAAAAATAGTCATTGTTGGTGGTGGATTAACATCGGCACAACTAGCCCATGTTGCAGCTTTGAATCCCGAAGTGAGTTCAATCCACTTGTTGTTTCGTTCACCTATTAAAATCAAACATTTTGATTTCCATCTAGATTGGGTGACCAAATACAAAAATGTTAAGAAATCGGCATTCTACATCAAAGATACCGATGACGAAAAAGTAGAAATGATAAAAAATGCCAGAGAAGGTGGATCTATCAATCCGGAATACTACAAGAAATTAAATAACCATGTTAAACTCGGTAGAGTTAATTGGATGAAATGTACTCAAATTACTAAGCAATCATGGAACGGCGAGTCATGGGATTTAGAGCTTACTGAAGATAATAATGAAAAACTGATCACAGAGTTACGTGGTATTGATTACATTTACTTTGCTACTGGTATAAAAGCCAACATCCATTCTTTAGATTTTTTAACTCCAGTACTTGAGTCCCATCCAATAAATATTGTGGGTGGGTTCCCATGTTTGACCGATAACTTACAATGGAATCAAGAAATTCCTTTATTCATGATTGGGAAAAATGCCTCCTTGAGAATGGGTCCAACGTCGGCAAATTTAGATGGTGCCAGATTAGGTGCTGAAAGAATAGGTTGGTATTTGCAAGATTTAAAATCTAGAGGTGAATTGGATTGGAGCCCTGTGAAATCAGTACTTAAAGAAGACTCTTATGATAAAAGATTACAATTAGCTAGTGGTCAATTAAATTGGTTTACGTTACTTGATAATACTTAAATATAATATAAACTTTTTTGTTTTTTTTCTGTATATATATATATATACTGAGCAACAGATATGAAACTAGTAAGATACTAGATCTTCGGAATCATCTTCATTATCATTAACTTCCTCATTATTGTCTCTTTCTCTCCAAATTTTCTTAATTCTTTTCAAAGCTATTGTGGCACCGCCTGATCCTACTTGCGACAGACAAAGGAAAAACTTAACCACTGCATCTCTGTATTCTTCAGTCTTGAGATTTCGTGCAGCTACAGAAACTGGCCACTGTAACATCATCAATGCATTTTTAACATTATAATCTGGTATTTGGTTTGATTCGTAATCTTTAAAATAGGCAATAAAACTAATTATTGTATTTGTTAATAACTGGACTTGTGGACTTGAATAACTCTCCATAAAACATTTCTCAAGGATTGTAATCATAGATGCCATCATATATGACTGATGAGACATATCCATCCAAGATATTATTTCATCGTTTCGTAAATTTTCTACTAATACTCCACAATTTTTTTCACCAGGGGAGAAAATCCCTCTTTTATCAATATATTCAATTTCAGTTTGTCTCTGGAATTCAGAAAATAAATTCATATATTCAAACGAATCTTGTGGATCAAATTTCCCATTCCTTATTCTGTTCAAAATCTTGATTAATCTTCCAAAGAGATCATAACATTCGTGTTTATATCCTCCAATAACATTAAACCCGTTGTCAAGTATAATTCCTAATTCCCTTAGTACTTCTTGTTCATATTCATCCCCTGAATTAATCAATTCGTCAATTTCATGATCTGTTTGTAATGTTCCACCCTTTTTGGAACTGATTCCTGCAAGTATTTCTATTGTGACGTACCAGATTTTACAAAACACAAAAGTTTTGGACATTTTCCTGTTCTTGACCGAATTTTTCAACAACAAATCTTTAGCTCCTTTCAAATGTGGACGCCAGTCTTGTTTGAGATTAGATGCATCACCTATGGTTAACAATAGTACTGTGAGTAAAACACCTTCTATATTTGATGCCAATTTCTTATCATCTGCAGCAATTGCTGGACCTAATAATTTCAAACATTTAGATAAATACAAACAATAAGCCTGTTCATCATCTTCACTTCCAGTATTAGTGAACCTCTGTCTTGCTCCGTTGGCCAATACAGCAGCAAGAACATATTTTTCCTTGGCTGCACTTTTCAAAATGATATCTCTAGCGGGATTGAAATAACAATCATTGGACTTATCAAAACTAGGAAATGGTAAAATAATATTTGCAAACTCATTATAAAATGTTTCAAGATATTTCTTATTGGATTTCTTTTTCACATCAATATAATTCATTGGGATATTATATTCAATGTGTTCTGGAGGACTTCCAACACTAGAACATTTTAAAGATCCTTCTTCGGCATCTAATAAAATTTTGTTCTCATCATAATTCATTTCAAACATCATTTTACTGACTACATTATTCAAATCATTAGCTAATAAATCTAAGTCAGCTCGATTATACATTCCAAACATTTCTTCATCTAAAGCTGGACTGGAATTGTTGTTTAAATTAGGTCGTGGGGTCTGTGGACTATTGGCAGCACCACTTACAGTAGTAGTATCAGATAATGTATTTGATTCATTTAATATGTTAGGAATACCACTTGGTGCTGGGAGTTTTTGTCCACTCATTTGTTGAACATTCGGGTGACTTGGTAAGTTCTGAAGATAAACTCGTTTGTTTAATTGGTCGGGGAGAGGCAAATTCATTCGTGGTGCTTGTGGTGGTGGTAACATTATTGGATGTATATTTGAATCATAAGGCTGGTGTGGTGGTGGTGGTGGAGGCGGTGGCGGTGGGCCCGTTTGTCTTCCTAATGCTGCGTTTGCAGGTATTCCATATTGTGGATACTGAATAAATTTTGAATTTGGATAATATACAATAGGTGGCCCCATGTGTTGTTGGTAAAAAGGTGGATGTGAAGGAAGTGGTTGTTGTTGTTGTTGTTGTTGTTGTTGGGACATTACTAAAGGTGGTGGGTTTGGGTTAGATTTATCATGTATAGTGGCTGATCCATTTTGATTATTTGGAGAAGGATCATGGATGGTTGGTTGCTTTTGTACATATGTTACTTGTTCTTGTTGTGATTGACATTGCTGTAGAACAGCTTTTTGTGTATCTGTCAGTCTTATTAAATTTTCTTTTAACTTCTTTTTCAGTATTCTTAATACTTTTTCACCTGGTTCAGGATACGAACATTCCTTTCGTAATCTTGCACATTGCCAACAAGATGGTTTACCCTCATCACACTTGATTTTTCTCCTTTTACATTCTTTGCAGCCGCGTTTTGAATATATTCTCTTTTGCAAAGCATTAAAAGAGTCCTGGTCCAGCCCAGGGGAAGTCATATCGTTGGGGTTATTGGGGTATTAAAAGGTGATATTTGGTTGTTGTGAATCACCGTTTTTTTTTTTTTTGTTTTTATTTTTTTGGTGTCTTTATTTTTTTTCTTTGTGTGCGTTTGGTCCTGAAGATTTCAGATAAACTTGAGATTTTCTTCAATTTAACAAGTTGTAATGCAACAATTAGATGATAGTGATGACAAGTGAAATTTTAATTATATAGATATAAATTAATAAAGAGTTGAAAAAACAAAAAATCAAAATCAAAAACAAAAAAATAAAAATAAAAATTATATAATCAAACAGATGTTGTTGAATACTTAAAAAATTATGAAATATGAAATTATCTTACGAGGGGAAGAAAAGTTGATATATAGTAATTATAAGAATATTGCACAAAGACCAAAAAAGGGTGTATTACGCAACATATATAATAACATAAAACTAATAAAACTAAAATGTTAAAGTTTGAAATAGTAATACCGAATAAAATTAATTAACTCATTGTTTCTTAAATCATTGGATTCAACTTTTACATTGTTTGGTACAATTACGTATATATATGCTCTAATTATTATTGCGCAAGGTGCATTAAAAACAAACCGAACAAAAAACTTTCATTTCTTTCTTCTGCTTCTGCTTCTGCTTCTGCTTCTGCTTCTGTTCCTTTTTTTTTATTTATTTTTTTCTTTTCTTTTCTAGTTTGTAACTCATTCTAGATATCTTATCTTTAACAAATCAATTAGAATTATTTATTACCTTGACTTATTAATTATATTTAAATCTGTAAAAGAGTGCTTTTTTTTTTTTTTTGTTTGTTACCAACACTGTGGTGAGGTCACACACCCCCCCACCCAAGGTTAGAATCCACAAAATTAACCGCCATAATGCGTGATTTTTTCTACATGCATACATGCTGCATAACTGGTTTCTTTTTTAAATAAAATAAATGAAAAATAAAACCGTTAAGAAATCTAACAAACTTGCGTAATTATATTTGTCATTTTACATATACGTTGCCCGTAATCACTTTTTCTCAGAATTTTTACCCTAATTCATATAACTTGGTGTATCACAAAACGTGGAAAACTAATCCAACATGTGGCGTAATTTTTGGTCATGCAATTGGATATGACTCAAAACTTTATCAGTTCCCACATTGTAAAAAAGAGATATTGGAGCGGCTCTTTTTTTTTTTTTTTTTTTTTTTTTTTTTTTTTTTTTTTTTTTTTTTTTTTTTTTTTTTTTTTTTTTTTTATTTGTTCCTTCATGTTAACTTCATATCTAAAATTAACCCTGTCTGTTGGATAAAAACCGTTAATTTTGCGCTACGCAAAATATCGTATTCAAACGTTAAATGAAGATACAGTTTCTTCTTAAACATTTCTATACTCACCCATGCTAGTAGAAGAATTGAAACATTACAAAATTAGAAATTGTGGATCTTCACAAAACATTTGATACTAAGCCATATTGAGTCTGTGAGAAAAGAAATAAAAATAGAAAAAAACAAAAATTATTAAAGTTTTCAAGTGTACACAACATAATGAAACCGGTTACTAAGGAATATGACAATTTTCCAAGTATTCAATATAAATTAAGACATGTTCAAATATTCTGTAAAATTTTATGATTATAAGAAAGAAAGAAAAAAAAAAAAAAAAAAAAAAAAATAACGTTCACATTAAATATCAAACATATTAATACTACACATTGTTACAAATCGTTTCCATCATTAACTTCTTGAATAGATCTTTTCTTCCCATTGGAAGAGCCGGGCGTTATAACAACTGGAGAATTGACCGAACTAGCAGCTTGATTCATTGGGGTAGCAGCTTCTTTTAAAAATTCATTCACATCAAAAGAATCATCATTACCTCCCTCACGATGTTGTTCTTGAGCTAATTTTTCAATCCAATCTTGTACTTGTTGTATAGAATGACCTTGATTGTTTACATTATTTTCTAATTCTTCGTAATTCTTTGGCGTGTTTGGAATATTCAATTCTTGTAAGAAGTTATGACGTGGTGATGCCGGCGTTATATTATCTTGGGGATGACCAACCAATTGCTGATACATTTTATTAACATTTGATTCAGCAGATTTATCATTACCATAAGACCTTATTATTTCTTCAATTGATCCTTCTGGTGTCGATTTTGTCCTGGACATACTTGGACGCCTTGAATGAGCTTTATTAGTTAACATTAAACGTCTGCGTTGTTGATTAGTCATTTCATTGAAACTATTGTGTTGATCGTAATCATTATCATTATTGAAATCAACTTGAACTGGTCCCGGTGATTGATAATGATCTTGATTGAAAAAATCTTCAACTGGTGGTGGTTGAGTTTGAGGTCTTTGTATTATTGGTGAACTTGATCTTTGGTGATCATATCTAGCTAATGAACTATTTCTATTAGGAATAGCAGTAACATTACCATTCAATATTTTATTCGCATTATTTCCATAAACAGCAGACAAAAATTTCAATATTTTATCCAATGTTCTACCTTGAACTTGATTTCTCTCTCTGTTGAGATAATTTTCTTGCCACAACATTTTATTGTCCAGTCTGACTCTTCTCAAATCTTCAGATATAGCATATTGATTCATTTTAATAGTTTCTAATTCTTGTAAAATCAATGATAAATTTGCAGCATTATTAAGACCATTAACTGATATACCAGCAGTTTCATCTTGACTGGAGCTACTTTTGTTTCTAATAATGTTATCCAACAAATCTTCACGATCTCTAATAAAGTTGGGGTTTTCAAATTGCCAAATTTCATCAATACCATTTTTATCAACACTTTGATTCATAGTACCATTATTAATATCTTGAACTTTGTGCCATCCATACATATTCAATTGTCTAACAAAACTAGCAAAATTATTATGTTTGAAATATTTAGGTAAAATAACTTTCATAAACTCTTCCCGGTGGAAAACTTGAAACGTTTTGCCATCATCATTCCATCTAATATATTCTCTATTTGCTGGATCATTAACCATAGACCAAATTTTCATGACAAAGGCTGGTCTAGTCTTTGGACCATTACATTCTTTCTTACGACGTTGTGACGTAGGGCCCTGGTTTGGTTGGTTATCAGATGTAGAATAATCTTGTGGCATATTTGCTGGACCTGCAGTGATAGTATGTCTCGGATCATGCGGCAAAACCAAAGGGGTAAAATTAACTCCAGTTGGAAGAACACTTTCAGATAATGGCGGTAAAGGTGGAAAATTAGCTTCTGAGTGTGGACTAAAGTGATTTTTTGTAAGTTGATAGTCTTGAGCTCTGGAATCTTCATTGTGCTCATGACGTAAAGGTATATGTTGTACATACTCTGGACTCTCATCGTTTGGAATAAAAAGTGGCGGACTAGCTGGTACATCATGAGTGTCCTCGAATTGCTCACCTTGCTGTTGGGCTCTCAGTTGACTTCTAGTATTTCTCTTCTTTCTAGCTGGCACAGACGCAACTTTCGGTTGTGGTTGCTGTGGTGATTGTGCAGTAGGTGAGGCACCTTGTTCAAGATGATCAAAATTGTATGAATGTGAGTTTGTTGTGTATAAAGGTTGTTGATTCAATATAGGTGTTAAAGATTGATGACCTAACGTGTTCGTTCCGTTAAGTAAATTGATATCGTTTTGAGGTACATCGTTTGGAGTATTTGACTCGCTGCTTAATAAATCAATTAGTGGATCTCTATAGTCGGTCGTCATGTTCATAATATATGAGTCCGTGGTGGTTGATATGCTGTAAAAATGAGATAAAATGAAAATTTTAAGTGTATGAATATTATTTTTTTTTTTTTTTTCCTTTTTTTTTTCTTTTTTTCTCTTGCTAACCTTTATGTGATGTAACTAAAAAGTATAGAAAGTACTTGAATTTCGGACAAATTTGTTCAAGGGATATAGATTCAATTAAACAAAACAGTTGGTGATGATAATATAATATTTACTAATCAAGCAATAAAAAAATTAATAAATAAATAAGGACAAACGTATAGTTGATTTTTTATAGAAGAATAATTGTAGATTGAATTGTAAGGGTACCCAATAGTACTTTTATAGTTTTTAAAACAAAGAGTCTCCTATTTTAAATACTACTGCAAATGTTCCTTGGATATAAACTAGCCACACACCCCTCCTCCACGCTTACTTAATTTAAGGGGGGGACTGGAGAGGGAAAAATTAAATGAGGAGGAAAATTGGATGAGCAATTAATCGCAATAAGCGAAATTACATATTTAAAAAATGTATACATGTATCAATCAAAGAAGGTATCACAAAATAACTCAATTTAAAAAAGCGAGTGTTCCGCGCCAGATTCTTGAGAGCCTTGATTCACGAATCTAGAAACTAAATTGCTTTATTTACTCAATGTCAATATAAACTACAATTAGCCGCGATAATATCTGATCAGAGGCGGGTGATCTTTTTCATATTTTATTTCTTGTTTACTTTTTCTTTTTTGCAATATAATTCCGGCTATTTACTCCCTCATCGACACTAGGGCATTGCTATCGTAACTTCCATACTTACAGTTACAAGAATAAAAGTACACGATTGTGTACTTACATCATGATGAAGGGGGTTTTTGGATAGTCAAAAGTACAAATATCGGAAAACAAAATAATCGCGGAAATATGACACTTGAAATACCGCATAACCTTGATTTAGTTTTCTGAGGAATCCACCTACGAGCCGAGTAATTTAATCACCTAGCACTCACACGTTTGTATTGGGACATGCTAGATCGATCCGACCAATGACCAAGTGGCTTTCCTAATCTGTCGATGAAGCAACACAGTAAATTAAAACCGCCATCCGTTTTATCCATTTGACACCCCGCCCCCATGTAAGTACAATGAGAATGTTGCTATCAAAACACAAACCTCCACCAACAAGACCTCAAAAATTTTGCAAGTACACTATGAAAGCTTAATTTAGTTTTGACAACAAATAGAATCATGAAACACTGGAGACGACATTTATTATAATCCTCTGTTTTTCTGGATTTCGCAGCAATTTCAATTTAGAAAGGCTACCCTTGGCACAACTGCCATTTAATTCATGTTAGACAAAGTGGAGAAAAAAAAAAAAAAAAGAAAAACATGAGATCAGTTCATCTCATATTACAATTCAACACTTTAATGCACTAGGAGAAAAGATAAGCATTCGTAGTTTCCATTTTCAATGATTGCTATTTTATTTGCCAACAAAAAAGAATTGACACATACTGCAGAGTCACTATCCCGAAACTCAATTTTAGCTACCGCAAGACAGCAGAGGCGAGGGGAATGCTTTTTGTGTCTAGAAGTATAGTGAGGTGACTTTGAATCTATATAATCGCACCTACTTTTTAATAACAATAATAATAAACAACAACATAAGAACTAGTTAACTAATGGTATATCTAAATATTGTCATGAGCCAAAGACTGCTAGATTTGGTTTTTTTTTTTTTTTTTTTTTTTTTTTTTTATTTAAAAATTGATTGAAAATTTATCAATCACAAAGCACAGTTAAAAATTCAAGAGAGTAAGTTGTGGTGTATTAACCAGATACTAGGAACGTATTTCAAATAAATCAAGAACTATAATTGCAACAATAACGTAAATATATGTAATTGGTTCATACTAAAATATTTAAGGGGTGGTGACTTTTCTACATAACTAAAGATACAAATCCTTTCTTTTCCAACCTTCAGGTCTAACAACATCCAAACCATAATTAGGTTGAGGTTTATGGAACCAAGGAATTTGTAGAGCAAATGGGTTTCTATCTTTCCAAGTATCTAAATTAGCAAATGTATGATTAATTTCTCTATGTTTTGACTCATCTGCTCTAATTTGTAAAATTAAATCTTTGAAACTTGATTCTGGAGATAAGTCTGGCCAATATTGCACAGCAATAGTAGGGATAACCATATTATCAAATTCAGGCAATTTACCAGTAGCTTCCAATTCATCTATTAAATGAGTATATGTTCTAACTGCTTCTTCTTCCAAATACCCAAC
Organism: Candida buenavistaensis; assembly: GCA_030582575.1. Taxonomy (NCBI): domain Eukaryota; kingdom Fungi; phylum Ascomycota; class Pichiomycetes; order Serinales; family Debaryomycetaceae; genus Candida; species Candida buenavistaensis. The sequence continues at coordinate 5,560 of JAKTXM010000069.1, read as the reverse complement.
AAAACGATGACAATATCTTGGATGAATCAAATAAACCAAAAAAAATAAATTGGTGAAAACACCTTGTCCGACATAAATAATTGATTTAGTAAACCAACTAGGTTTGGCAATCTTGATGAATGTCAACAAATGCATTCTCTCGTTATATGCTTCATCATACAATGTTTTAATCCAAGCCTTATCCCTTTGCAACATTCTTAAAGAATGCAAATGACGTACAAATCCAGCTACTGATCCCGGGACACCAGCTATAGATTCCAAAAAAATAACTCTAGTCATCCATTTCCCTTCAGTCATTTCCCATCGTGTGCCAACGTATTTATCTGGATTATCAGCAGGTGGTTGTGCATAACCAGTGACAAAATCGAAACATTTACGTGCAGTCAAAGTCAAATAGTAGCATACTTTATCACTAAATGAGATTGGGGGACGATGAGAAAAATGTACCCGGTAGACTCCGGCTTCAGTGAAATCAACATGTGGATACGGAGCTTTAGTCAAAAACTTATCATCATCATTAGCCTCGATTCCAGCTGCATTGTAAACTTTTGTTTCTATACCAAAGGGGACTTTTTGGTGCGGAATAAAGCCTGGGGTTTTTTCCATTTCCTTTTCAGTCACCGCTAAAGTGTTGGGTTTATTTGCTAACGTTTTTCCCTTTGCTGGGTCTTGATTTTTTGTAGATTGTGGGTTTTTCAAAGTGGTTGCAAATCTAACAAATTGAACAGGAAGGTATTTGGTTGCTAATAATCTGCTTGATGTTGAAAGCCCAATCATTATCTCTATTATACTAAGTTTTGGAGAATATGGAAAAAATGGTGCTTCACGGAGAGCTAGGTATATATATATATATATATATATAAAATCATTGCCTTATGAAAAAGGGAGAGAGAAGGGTCGGCTGATATGGTTAATTCTACAAAATTCTATGATTGAATTCTTTGACTTGATTTTTTATCCCTTTTTTTTAACAAAAAAAATTACTCAAGTGGTAATAGAATGTTACTGAATATTCCATTTCCCACAAATGTTTTAAGCAGCATCACGTTTGTGTAACGTTTTTATACTAGTGAGTGGGGCGGATTATGATTGAAAAAAAAAAAAAAGGTTGCCGAGTCTTTTTTTTTTTTTGTTTGTATGTTTTAATCTACTCCGAGGGATTTGAATTAAAACAATCATAAACATTTAAAGCTATACAAGTCTATAACTGCAAATCCTTTCTTTCCCAACCAGTAGGTCTCATTACATTTATACCATGATTAGGTTGTGGTTCATTTAATCCAGGAACTTGTAAAGCAAATGGATTTCTATCTTTTAATTGTACCAAATTAGCAAACGTATGATTTACTTCTCTGTGTTTAGCTTCATCTGCTCTAATTCTCAAAATCAAATCATTAAAACTAGAATCACTTTTTAATTCTGGCCAATATTGAATAGCAACGGTTGGGATTTTCATGTTTTCAAAAGCTGGTAATTTACCTGGTACTTTTATCTCTTGTAATAAATGAGAATAAGTACTTACAGCTTCTTCTTCCAAATAACCAACAAATCTGTGACAAAATTTAGGACTCAACATGTACATGAGGAAAAACATATTCGTGAAAACACCTTGACCAATATAAATTATAGATCTTGTGAACCAGCTTGGTTTACCAATTTTAATAAATGTTAATAGATGCATTCTTTCATTATAAGCTTCGTCATGTAATGTTTCAATCCATGCTTTATCCCTTTGTAATAATCTCAAACTGTGTAAGTGACGAAGAAATCCAGCCACAGATCCAGGTACACCAGCAACGGATTCTAAAAAAATACAACGAGTCAACCATTTACCTTCATTCATTTCCCATCTTGTGCCTTTAAATTGATCTGGGTTATCATGAGCTGGAACTTTATAGCCAGTGACTGTGTCAAAACATTTGCGCATTATTTGAATACCATAGTATGATAACTTATCTCCAAGTGTACGTGGTTCTCTATGTGTGAATTCTATTTTTTCACAATCTTCTTGATCGAAAACTGGGTGTGGATATGTTGATTTAGTAATGAATTTGGTGTCATTGTTTTCATTAATAGCCTGCTGAGTGTAAACTTTGGTGGAAATGTCAAACACAGATGGGCTTCCATTGACATATTTTGAAAGTTCCGGTTGTTGTGGAAGATGGTGGTATTTAGGTGCTGCCAATGTTGATGATAATCTAATAAGTTTTTGATAGCTCATAGCAGCAACTGTGGATTGTCTTGATACTGATAACATTGTTTTTGATTAAATTAAAGAAGAAAAGTAATAATAATAATAATAATAATAAAAAAACACCTCCCAATCTATAGGAATTTGCTAAGGATATTTATATTCTGTTTATGGATTTTTTTGCAATCCAAAAATTACAGTGACTAAGAAAAAACTACATAATACACGAATTAAACTCGGAAGAAATGAAGTTTGACTACAACATAAACATAAGGGACAAACGGCAAGTATAATAATCCACACTCCGTGAAACAATAAGCCGGAAACTCTGTTCCGTTAACTAAAGTATGTTCCATATGAAAAGGAAATCTTATATCATGGATTTAAGGAAGAAAGTACATCTTGCATACAAACGGTTTTTATTTTTTATTTTATTTCGCGCCATAACAGATACAATGATTCCCATACACCTTAATTTCTATTCCGTACGACCAGAAATTATGATAACCGTACATTATCCACTATCCCGTTTTTTTTTTTTTTTAATTTCTTTGTTTTTACTCGGATTGTCTTTTCTTTTCGTTTACATTGATCGCTAAAGGTAGTAGATATTGTTATCTACCACCCGTTTTTCCGAGATACTAAAGACCGAGGGTTTCTAATAGATAAGAATCCCTTCTGATAAAATAAAAAAAAAGCAATCGAAAGCCGTTAGCCATGAAAAGTTAGGGGATTGAAGATATACGGAAATAAGTAATGCTGGTTGATGGATCATGACCAATGTTTAATAATATTCATGTTGCAAAAAGAACTAGGAAGAATTCGGGATTCGAAGCCGGAAAATTCTCGTGGAAATTAGAATTGAGAGGGTCACAACTTTTTTTTTTTTTTTTTCTATTTCCCCTACATAGAAATTAAAGTATGTACGGCTTGGGTGTTTTAACAGAACCACGGACTTTAAAATGTCCACCATACCCCGTAAACTGTAATAAAAAAAAAAAAAAGAAAGGAACATGTACATATTTAAGTCGGAGTATTAGGGTAGAATCGGATTGTCGTTAGATGTTCTGTAAGAGGGAGTTTTTCTTTAATTTAAAGATTCTAACTAAATTCCATTAACTGTTTGTAGGGGGATGTTTGTTGGTTCGATTCGGTTTGAGCGGTTCTAGACTTTGGGTGTCTCCTTTTATATATATATATATATATATATATTTGTTCTACTTTTTCTTTTTGATACATCAACATTTTGAGTTGATACAATTGAATTTTACCCTTTTTGATACATCTTATTGGTCATGAGAAACAACAGCCATGATGAGTATCGAATGCCTGAATGCTCAGCATCGTATTGATTTGAAGTAAGTTTCATATTAATTGTGATTAATAAACTTTTATAAAAGCAAGAGTATTTTAATTGTTTTTTTTTTTTATTTTATTTTTTTGAATGTGCTCTCTTGTTATCTAATTATCTTATTAGTTGGTAGGTTGAAATTTAACCCCTTTGGTCATGAGATCATCAACGCGACCAAATGATCTGTTTCTATTAGAGACTTTGATGTTTTAGAAAGTGTAGATCAATTTGTTTGATAATATTTTCTACTGAAACTACAATTTTTATTGTTTTCTAATTGGCGTCCGTGGGTGGAGAGTAATTTCTTTTAATTTTATTTTTTTTTTTTTTTTTTGCTGAAAGTTTTTTTACCGTATCTCGTTCTTATATATTCGATTAGATTGTTTCAGATATAGGTTTAGTAGAAACGTGATACTATATATCAACTATGTGAGTGTATAAATTCGGGATAACCTATTCCCGTATTCTTTTTTGCTATTTAGTATTTTTTTTTATTCTTTCTTTTTTTTTATACATGTAAATGTACTGTGGTTGATTTTTATTGCTTTCTGGTAAAAAAAGAAAAGGGGGATACAAAATCAAATAAGAATGCGTGTACTTTTGTTATAAATAAATAAACAAATACATCAATAAATAAATAATTAAAAAAAAAACAAATAAAATAAAATAAAATAAAATAAAATAAAATAAAATAAAATAAAATTAAAATTTGTTCGTGTACTTTGTAATTAAAAATTTTATTTTATTTTCCCTTTGTGTTGTTAATTCAGAACAACATTCACAGAACTTTTTTTTATAAAAACACCCGTTCTCTCTCTTTCCTCTTTATATACATATATTTTTCCTACTTTCAATTTTCTTTTCTTTTTCCTATTTTATTTTTTGAAAGAATTCCTTCCATTATTCTTATCTAGACTTAGATCTAAACACTCTTTTTATTACCCAACAACAACACTCAATACCATGGGATTTTCACTTTCAAATTTTACTGGTGATCCATTTGCTATATCAACAATATCGTTTGGTATAATGTCATGGGTAGTTGCACTTGCAGGTGCAGCATCATCAAATCAATCAGAATTTCCTCATTTTAGTTGGTGGGGAATAGCTTATCAAATTGTGATTATACTTATAATATTTATATTATATGCTAATAACAACATTGAATTATATAAATTTACATTGGTTGGTTTAGTCTCAATAGCTTTCATTTATACTACCAATTCAACTAATAATTTGATTTATAATTCTTCATCTTCAGGCAATCTTTGCTGTGCAGCCGGGTGTATTTTATTAAGTATTTTGAATTTAATTTGGATCTTATATTTTGGTGGACATCCTGAATCCCCAACTAATCAATTCATTGATTCTTTTAGTATAAAAAGTCATGGTCATGAACAAATAAATTCAAATGTTCTTCCAAAACATGAAGTCTCTGCGTATGATGATAATCAAGATTTTAGAAGATATGCTTCATCAAATATTAATAATAATATTAATAACAATAATTTGTCTATTCCTCAACCACCACAACATACTTCACAATTACCACAAGATAGATTTTCAAATAATAACAATACCGGAACACCAGTTGGCGGTCAAATGGTTAATCCGAATTTGATTCCTCCACAAAGTGGTGGTGGACCACTAGGTTCACACACACCTCAGCATACACCACAAGGAAACAATGCAAACAATACCAATAATAATAGTAATAATTATATGACATCTTCTCATTTGACAGGTTTGGAAAATTTCAGTTCTCAAGATATACCAGGAAGTGCAGCTACTACAGGTAGAGATTTAACTAATAATAGTGCTACAAATAGACGTAATACGATTTATACTGATTCAGAAACAGGTACTGGTATAACATTTAGATATAAAGCCAAAGCTCTTTATAGTTATGATGCTAATCCAGATGATATTAATGAGATTTCATTTATTAAAGATGAAATATTAGAAGTTGATGATATTGATGGTAAATGGTGGCAAGCTAGAAGAGCAAATGGTCAAGT